>OVAX01000067.1:114801-150903 GCA_900406405.1 Lepidium africanum | reverse complement strand
CCTCTTCCATAGTAGCGTTTGCCTGGTGCGCATGGCCACGTGGCGCTTGGTTCACAGTAGTCTGAAGATGGATTCTGTTCTTGCTTGAAACAGTAACCCCATGAAAATGGTCCGTCCGGTGCTGTTGGCCACCCACCTACACGATACAATTCCTTCATTTCATTAGTATGCAGTCACAGTTTTACATTTTTATTTTAAATTTTTTATTTTAGAGCCCAATATATATTTTTAAAAGATAACATTAATCAATCGCATTAATAAATGTATGTTGTTTAATTTTTTTTTGTGTAACATTACATCGACAAGTTCCGAACCATAGTCTAAACCCCACCCCTAAAATCTCTATTTAAGCTACCATAATGCAGCGAGTAGGAATCGAATTCTAGTGTCAAGTTATTAGGTAGATCATCCTAACCACTCAATTTTGTTTAATTGGTTATTATAATATTTTTGGACTTTGGGGCAAGTGATATATTATAGTTAATTAAATAGTACCTGTAGTTTCATGAGAAGTCTGGCCAAAGAAAGCAGCAATCTCCTTCTTTCTTG
Source organism: Lepidium africanum (assembly GCA_900406405.1). NCBI lineage: Eukaryota > Viridiplantae > Streptophyta > Magnoliopsida > Brassicales > Brassicaceae > Lepidium > Lepidium africanum. The sequence continues at coordinate 150,354 of OVAX01000067.1, read as the reverse complement.
TGGCGGTGTCTCCGGTGGTGCCAAAGCTGGGAAAAGACTTAGCAGCGGTGATAAAAGCGTTATAAGTGTAGAATCCTCTAGCAGGACAAGCAGCATCGTTCCTATGTTTAAGCATATCATCGAATTGAGAATTTGAAATGATGCCCGAAAGATCACCGCCAGGTCCAGGAGGAGTAGGAGTAGGAGTACCACCGGGAGTGCACTGGCTTTGGCAGCCAGGCTGCTTACAATAGGGTTCGGTGTCACCGCACCATCCAAACTCACTGCAGCATAGACCACCGGGGCAGAGTGCTCCTCCGGCTTGACGACCACATTGCTCGGCTGATGAAAATGATGAAAGGAATGAGATGATGTGACACAGAAGAAATAGATAAGTCTTCATTTTACTCAATAGTTTTATGGTTTTCTTTCTTTATAAAATATGACAGGTATATATAATAGGCGTAGCATTCGAGATCTCATAAAGGAGTGTTAAAATTGCATTAATATTCTATTTTCGTTAATTTCCTTAGTTTATTGGTTGAATATAAATGTCTTTAGAGTATGGCTTTGGGAAACAAACAGTGTTGATTAGGAAGACATGATTTAATGTTTATATCTACACTCTTTTTGAGTTTTGATCTTTAAAATAAGCGGAGTTTTTCACATAAAATACATTTGTTGTATATACAACTTAAATTATTATCGACGTAATTTGAGTCAGTTTGTAAACAATGATTCTATTGATTAATAAAGTTCGTTTTCGTCGGGAAAAAAAAAGGTCGTTCATTAAGTTTATGCGGTTTGAAAAAAGTTGCGGATCACATAGGGCTGCACAAATTATCTACGGTCCGAGAAGATATCTAGGTGTCCAAATAATTAAAAGTCGGATCCTACAAATCCAAATTTAGATTTTGATATCAGAAAATTTATGGATACGAGAGGTGCTCTAAATGTGTGCATTGAATTGTCCGATGGCTTTATTGGATCAAGGACCAACACAGAGACGCAAGAGAGATATCCACGAATATGTATAACAAGCCTAAACGTCGTGTGGGAACAACAAAAATAGATTTGTCGAATACTCAATAGATGTTAACAAAATAAAATTAACTTCAATTACGAAATGAGTGTGAGGCGGCGAGATCATGATCAACTTTTTCAAAAAGAAATTGAGACTTTAGAGGTTGAATTTTTTAAGGTAACGTATAGCATTATTCAATTAACGTTATAATGACTCCAGACCAAATCGTACGACTACTTAATACTTTTGATTCTTCATTCATGGCATTGAAAATTGCCAACTACTCTGATGTCACACTCTCTCTCTCTCTCTCTATATATATATATATATATATTTTGTTTTTCCAATGTTTTACCCAAATTACGTGTCATGTGTCATGCTAATACATATATAAAAATCAAAACCTAGCTCAGTAATATAATATTTTTCAAACTCGTACACGGTACACGTAAAGCACTTTGATTGAGTTTTCAATTTCCTTTACAATGGGCTGCGTTGCAGTCTCTTTCGGATAAGATATATGGTACTGTATCAAGCACTCATTTGACTTTATACATATGTTGAAGATCAGCAAAATCTAAGCAGTTACATCTGCTCACATGGGCTCATTAAGCGATATTTCTACAGTACTACTTCACGGATTATATATTAAGATCATAAGGTGACACACAACCTGCAAATTATTAACAATTTCTGCACAACCTTATTCTTGGAACCAACAATCTCTCCATGTTGGATTTAATGCACATGCAAATATATAACTTCATCATCCTCTAATAATAGTTAATGATTTATATGTGAATCTATATTATTAGAGATAGAATACCAGTTTAGTATTAAATGTTAATCTTTTGGTTTATACTGGTTATCTCTTAACCGGTTTGTTCATTTAGAATTAGCTTCATAAAAGTTAATTTCTTCTTTTATGTAAACAGAACATTTTTCTTTTCTCTCTCTTGATTCCTTGTAACAGAAAGTTTTATGCTAATGAAAGAATCAATTTCTGTTCAAATTATTCTCAATCTCTAATATGGTATCAGAGCGTTGAAGTTTACTTCAACCTCTGATTTTTTTTCGATTCCACTACTTCATCTTCTTCAGCTCGGCGAAGTTTTCTCTTCCTGTCGTTGTTACTCTTCTTTCCGACTGAAGAAATTTGATCATTCCATCAATTTCTTCTTCGTGTTACCTTTTCTGGCTATTCCACCAGATCTTGGTTCAAAATTCATAATCAATTTTATCGATTTTGTTTCTAATCTTGATCAATCTCGTCAAGATCGTTTCTAGAAGAAATCAATCCTCACTATGTTGAATCTACGCAAGAGAAAGGTTTCGGGATCTTCTACTTCAAGTTGAAGGCTTATCAGAATGAGGATTCGTTCAAACAAATCATTAGCAATGGAAGAACATTCATCTTCGATGTCAAATCCTCAACTCGAAGCATCGAACAAAGTTTTGGTTCTTCCGTTGACTTCAAACAAAAACTTGAACCAACCTGATAAATTTGTTCATCGAGATTCTTTTGATTTTGAAGGTCTGCAATTCTCTCCTTATTTCTTGAATAACAGTGATAATACAGGGATTTCATTAGCTATTGAGGTTCTGGATGGAACAAACTATAGTACCCGGAACATTGCAATGAAGATTTCTCTTGAAGCAAAGAACAAACTATGTTTTGTTAATGGTTCTCTTGCTCGACCTGAGGAATCACACTCTCATTATCGTATATGGTTACGTTGCAATAGCATGGTAAAGTCCTGGATACTTAACTCTGTGAACAAACAGATATATAGCAGTATTTTGAGGTATCAAGACGCTTCTGAAATTTGGAAGGATCTAATGGTTATATTCCATATGACAAATCTCCCATGAGCTTACCAATTATCACAACAAATCTGGAGTTTTCAGTAGGGTTCTATGGATTTGTCATCGTACTACACACGATTGAAGACACTCTGGAATGATCTTGAGTGCACAGACTGCACCAAGACTTGTAAAAACTGCTCTTGTTGCAAAGCTATGACATATTGGAATGAGAATGCAAAGGTTGTGAAGTTTCTTTCAGGTCTTCATGAGTCCTATAACGCAGTGAGAAGTTAGATTATCATGAAGAAACACATTCCTGACCTTTATGGAGTTTATAATCTCATTGATCAAGATCACAGTCAGCGTAACATTCTTCCTCTGCCTTAGTCATCAGTTTTTCAAGTCTCGAGCAATGTAGTCACTCAACCAGCTGTCAATGCAACAAATGCAAATGCCAAAGCTCCAAGACCTGTTTGTATTCACTGTGGCTACAATGGTCACACAGTTGAGAAATGTTACAAAATTTATGGCTATCCACCTAATTTCAAACATAAGCAGAAGGGAAACTCAGCTACGGTCAATACAAATCCTCCAAAGGCTACAGTTTCTCATTTTTCTCTGACTGATACAAAACCTACTTCTGAAGATGTCTCAAGTCAACTCAAGACTTTAACAAAGGATCAAATTCAAGGAGTGATCACCTATTTTAACTCTCAGCTTAATGAGCAACCTTCAACCTCAAATGTTGCAGGAACAAGCATCAGAGGAAACATCACTGCTCTTCCTTGTATGGCCTTTTCTTCTTCTACATTACATATTGTAGGAGTTTTAAAGGCCACAGGTAGTGTTCTGTCTTCTTCTTCTTGGATAGTAGATAGTGGTGCTACTCACCATGTGGTTCATGAAAAGCATCTGTTTAATGAACTGTCTTTTTTATCAAATAAATCTGTTACTCTTCCTACAAGAATGTCTATATCAATTGCAGGAGTTGGTCGGATTAGAATAAATGATCACTTACTACTCAATAATGTTCTCTACATTCCTGATTTCAGACTCAATCTCATAGGAATTAGTCAGCTTACTAAAGATTTGAAATGTCGTTTAATTTTTGATAAATCTTCTTGTTTGATTCAGGATCCTATCAAGAGACTAACGATTGGACAAGCTTAGCAAGTTGGAAACCTTTATCTGCTGGATAAATCAACGTTTTCTAATAGCTTTTCTTCTAATTCTTTTATGTTAATTCTCTTGTTGATTCTGGTCTATGGCACAATAGATTAGGTCATCCCTCTCTTTCTAAGACAAGTTGTATTACAAATACTCTTGGCTTACAGAAGAATAATAAAACAGAATTTCGTTGTGATATTTCTCCTATTTCCAAGCAAAAGAAATTGCCATATGTTTCTTTGAATAATATGTCTGCAAATGCTTTTAACCTGATTCATATGGATGTTTGGGGCCCTTTTTCAGTGGAAACAGTGGATGGTTTTTGTTATTTTTTAACTTAGGTTCATGACTTTAGCAGGACTACTTGGATTTACTTAATGAAGAACAAAAGTGATGTTATACAAATCTTTCTAGAATTCTTAACAATGGTTAAGACTCAATATGGCATGGACGTTAAAGGAGTCAGATCGGATAATGCACCAAAACTTTGTTTTGATGTTCTATTTCGTTCTAAAGGGATTAGAGCTTATCACTCTTTTCCGGAAACTCCTGAGCAAAACTCAGTAGTAGAACGGAAACATTCAATCTCTTCTTCTTCAAAGTAATGTGCATCTTGAACATTGGGGAGATTGTGTAATAACAGTTGTTTTTCTTATAAACAGACATCCAACTCATGTGCTCAAAAACAAGTCTCCAATTGAAGTTTTAACTGGGAAGGCACCAGACTATAAGGATCTGAAACTGTTTGGCAGTCTTTGCTATAGTTCTACTTTATCTAAAAACAGACATAAGTTTCAACCGAGATTAAGACCTTGTGTATATCTTGGTTATCCTTCAGGATATAGGGGTTACAAATTAATGGATTTAGAATCTAATAATATTCATATCACTCGTAATGTAGTTTTGTATGAAGATATGTTTTCATTTAAAACAGATACAATTTTATCTAATGACTTGTCATCTTTCTTGATTTAGATCATGAATCAGTTGCTCAGAATGATATCCCTTCTTCTTCAACTAGTAAAAGTGAAGCACCTGAAGCAGATATAGATGCAGCAAAATAGGATTGTCTCACCGAAGAGACAAGTAAAGGGATCAGATAGAGACAGCCAACTGAAGACATATCAAATAATGAAATTGGAAAAACTGATGCAACAAAAGACGTTGCTTCCACTTCTACGAAACAAGATTCTTCTGTTTCATTAACCAAACGAATTCCTAGACTCCCAAATCATCTTGTTGATTATTATTGTAATGCAACAGGAACTGATGTGCCTTATCCTCTTGCAGATTACTTATCCTTTGACAACCTATCAGGAGAATATAAGAACTACATTTGTTCAGTGTTGACTCTAAGAGAACCGACAACCTTTGCTCAAGCCAAAAGATTTGATTAATGGTTGACAACAATGAATGAAGAGCTGAAAGCACTAGAAGATGCGGATACTTGGACAATATGTTCTCTTCCTCCAAACAAGAACGTTATAGGATGCAAGTGGGTATATAAGACAAAACTAAATGTTGATGGAACTTTAGAATGGTACAAGGCCAGACTAGTTGCAAAGGGATACACACAACAAGAGGTGGTTGATTTTGTAGATACTTTCTCTCTAGTGGCAAAGATGACAACAGTGAAGACTCTTCTTGATGTTGCTGCTGCAAAAAAATGGAGTCTCACCCAATTAGATGTATAAAATGCTTTTCTAAATGGTGATATAGATGAAGAAATATACATGCGTTTACCTCTTGGATACACAGTAGCAGAAGGTCAGACTCTTCCTATTGACGCAGTTTGTAAACTCAAAAAATCCATTTATGGATTAAAGCAAGCTTCTCGTCAATGGTTCATGAAATTCAATGAATCCTTACTCAAACTTGGCTTCAACAAATCACATATTGATCATAGTCTCTTTATCCGCAACATAGAAGGCAAGTACATTGATATATTGGTTTATGTAGATGATATAATCATCACAGCAAATGATGATACTCTTGTAGAAGACTTGAAAAATGCTCTGCAAAAATGCTTCAAGCTGAGAGACCTTGGACCACTAAGGTCTTTTCTTGGCTTAGAAATTGCTAAATCCTCTACTGGAATTTCAGTTTTTCAAAGAATATACACCTTGGAATTATTAGAAGAAACATGTTTACTAGAATGTAAACCATCTAGCATTCCAATGGATCCGAGTATAAAACTGGTTGATGACAGTGATGAATCTCCTCTATCAGATGGATCAGTATATAAAAGACTAGTAGGTCGTATGATGTATCTTACTATTTCACGTCCAGACATTACATTTGCAGTAAACATGCTATGTTAATTCACATCTGATCCGAAAGAATCTCATCTTTAAGCTGCCCATAAAGTCCTTCGTTATTTGAAAGGTTCTATTGGTGTTGGTTTGTTCTTTTTTGCAGAATCAGATCTAATCCTTAAGGCTTTTACAGACGCAGATTGGGCATCACGTCAAGATGCTAGGCGATCCACATCGGGTTACTGCATGTTTCTCGGTAATTCACTCATTTCATGGAAATCTAAGAAACAAAATACAGTGTCATTGTCTTCAAATTGAATTAAAAAAAAAGGGTTGTGGGATTTGCTGTCAAGGAAGTGTAATGGTTAGTTAATGTCCTAGCACCTCAGTCAAAATCAGTGGCTTTCTTTTGTGATCCAACAGCTGCTATACACATAGCCAACAACCCTGTTTTTCATGAAAGAACAAAGCACCTAGAACTAGATTGTCACATTGTCAGGGAGAAGGTAATTAATGGTCTCATCAAAACGCTGTCATATCAGAACTAATCATCAATTAGCAGGTATTTTTACCAAACTGTTGGGACCAGGAAGATTTCAAGACATGCTAAACAAGATGGCACTTAAGTCACTCTAAATACCATCTTGAGAGGGAAATTAGAGATAGAATACCGGTTTAGTATTACATGTTAATCTTTTGGTTTATAGTGGTTATCTCTTTAACTGGTTTGTTCATTTAGAATTAACTTCATAAAAGCTAATCTCTTCTTCTCTGTAATGTAAACAGAACATTTTTCTTTCCTCTCTCGATTCCTTGTAACAGAAAGCTTCATGTTCATGAAAGAATCAATTTATGTTCAAACTGTTCTCAGTCTCTAATATATATCTTCTTCTTTTTATTTGTTGGTCATTCTAGAAACCATTTTCTTATCCAAGCTAACTTTTTTTTTTTTTTGGGTCAAAATATCCAAGCTACCAATGTATGTTATCTTTTACAAAGCTCATCAGAACTCGATTGACGTAATGGATTGAGATATTGGAATTATCGATGATGTTATAATTTTTATTTTTATTCTTTTTTCCTGTGAAATTTCGAATTAATAAATATTGTTGTCTTCAACTAGAACTTTGCTTTCTCTTACTTTTCAATAAAGTGATAAATTAGTCGCAGTGTGATTGGTATGTATCTACTTTATAGGGTAGATATACGACAAAGCTGAACCCAAACCTTTATCGCGGATGCATTTACAAATGTGGAAATATCACATTTCCTCCACCAAGGGAATATCTTATTTAATACATAATGGTAAAAAGAATCAGACAGCTGAATATATTATCTCTCGCTGGACAACAATAGCTCCTTCAAAGCAAGTTTAGTATTGGATTCAACTTCAGGGTATGGTGAGTCTTTCGCTCCAATCCTTCTGCATAAGCTTGGGTTGCTCTTCTCTTCAATGTTTCTGGTTGTCTCGACGTAATGAAGACAAACTTGGACCGCGTCATGTACTCTTACAAAATACCATTCTTTGCCAATAAGCTCCACAATGCCTGATTTTGCTAGAGTCAAGAGAACCTCTTTGTTCGGGTTCGAAATAGCAAGCTGCTCCATTTGAAATTCAACACAACCATCAAAGGTGTTCCAAATGTACAAATAAGTACTTTATTAAGGATGGATGATGATATCAGGTTTGCACCTGTATGTTCCTTGTCTGGTATTCATCGTACAAATCTTTTAAGGCTTCTACTGCACTTGAGTCAATGTATGTGACAGCTGCGTTACACCCAACTCATTATTGACACTTTTTCAAGGTTGGAACTGTGAACAGAAACGTTAGACTTACGGGACATTTCCAAGATAACAAAGTAGATCGTTTCTACATCTGGTCCCTTGTTTGTGTGTTTGTCCATAGCTACTTCATATTCTCGTAGCCTGCAATTTGGAAACATATGTTGTTGTATTACCTCTTGATATATGCTGATCATTACACAAGGCAATTCAGGAACCAAATGTCAATCTCACCTGTCCTTGATAAAGCTTATGTTGGCGAAATATATAGGAGCATCGATTCGAACAATCACAATCCCGTTGTAAGTGTATGCCTCTGGATACTGCTTTATGTTTCTGTACACAGTGGTCCCTGGAAGACGCCCCAAGACAGCTGCCAAAGCATATGAATGGATTGTAATCAAGAATATGAGTTTGAAACCATTCTAAGAAACAAAAATTGAAAAGTAGACAGAAGGGCAGGCAATTGCATATAAAATCATCTTTACCTAAATGAGGGTTTGCAGACTCGTGTATAACAAAAGCAAGTGAAAAACCAACCTGAAATTCCAAGCATTGCAACTCTGTGAGTACTTAAGAGAGCGATACAAAATTCACAAATACTTACTTTTAAACGTCATCACTCCTTTTTAACAAAGAGACATGATCGGCTGCAGAAATAAAGCTAAGTGAATCTGAACCTACTCACACCAATGAGGACCCCCATCTCTATTCCAAAGAACAAAGTGGTGGTGCTAGTGATGGCCCAAAGAGTAAAATCTCTCTTGTCCACATGCCACAGAAAGATTGCCCCTTCATAATCCACCTAATATAGTAAAAAGAGTAAATGTGAACCAAAGGCAGTACGTAGTACACATGCCGGATCCTTTTCTGGTGGGTTGACTTAAACTTACCAAGCCACTAACAGCAGATATCACTATTGCTGCTAAAGCACACTGTAAAATTGAGAAACAGGCAGGAGTGAGAAGCCAGATTTCAATTTCATAATTCTCCAGATTCTAAGATTTATAAGGAATTCATGTGAAGTAGAAGAAATGAGCACAAGAATGTGGAGTAGAAATATTCAACACAGACTTACCTGTGGTATATATTTCAACATTGGGGTCAAGAACAGTAAAGAACATCCAATGATGATTCCTGTTATAATGCCGGATAGGCCAGTCTTAGCTTCACTTTCGCTATTCACCGCTGACCTTGAAAAGGATCCTATACGATACATCTATAGCATTAGCAATTCATCAAATTCAGGCTATAATTTAAAAATTAAAATTTATCATTTCTTTTTCTTGAATTTATCAAAGTAAACACACATTGAATACTTTCATTGGTACAACTTACCCATCCCAAGAGTTGTACAACTTACCTGTAGTCGGATATGCAGAAAACAATGACCCAAATATATTTGCAACACCAAGACCAAATAACTGTCATGTCATGGGAAAAACAGTTGGAAATCTCAACGACCATGAGATGTTGAGATCAAAAGAACCAAAGTACAACATTTTATGGTAAGATTTGGGCTACCACCTCTGAATTTGAATCTAACTCGTATCTGTTTTTCGCGGCTAGCGCTTTTGCAATACCGACAGATTCCTGGATAAAGCAGTCAAAGTAGCACATCAGAAAACACAGAAACATGCTTAAACTGCAGCTGAATCTAATCAAGAAACCTGCTCTTCTGCTTCTCAAGAGAACAGTTTAATCCATGTTTCATGATTAAGTACAGCTGCAGTGCGTGTATGTCCACTAGGAGTCTCACCAAGATGGCAACACCAGTAATGAGAGCCGATGTTGGAAGCAATAATTTTACATGATCAAAACTTTTTGGGAAGGAAAATTTTGGAAGGCCCTGAGGTAAATCTCCCACCTGACAAATCATAAAAATATTGCAATTACTGCAGACACATACAAAATATGTAGCTTCAGTGAGAATTTATTTAAGAAAGTTTGGTTCTTTAGCAATCTGACCAGTGAGATGGAAGGTGGATGGAACACTTTCGCAATGCTTGCACCAAGAGCAAGCCCTGTGAGTGGTCCTGCTGCTCGTATGAACTGAAGGTCCTTCTTTGCTTTACCCTATCGTGGAACACGGTGCCTTACCATTAAAAAAAAGGGGAGCACGAAATATCCTTCAAGCATAGGGAAGAATAAGGCTCTTACCACATGCTTCATTACTAAAAGGATCACAAGAATTGTGAATCCCAACAAGAAAGGTGGCCACTTAAACTGCAAAACATAAAACTAGACATAAGAAGTATGTTTTAACTAAAAAGAATTGCAGCCCCAAATAGAATCTGCAGACCAATATCTCTGGTAAAAAGACGAAAAGACAAAATATCCGACTAGATCAAACTGATAGTCAATGTAAAGACCTTGGGACAAAGAGCAGAGTAATTAAACTAAATGTCAGCTCAGGCAAAGTTTCACCTGGTCAGCTCCAGCTATTATGCTCTCAATCAGTGGCACAATCTTGCTGCTCCGGGAAACACTATACCCCAGGAAGTATTTCAATTGCGATAACCCAATAACAATAGCTGAAGCAGTTGTAAATCCAGAAATGACTGAGTGACTTATGAAACGAATAAGCCATCCAAGCCTGGTTTGGAAACACAAACGAACGACTTGTTCTAACACTACAAAAACTACAGGACTTTCTTGCATAAGTTAGCTAAAGGAAGACTATAGTTACCGCAAGAACCCCATGATGCACTCAAATATCCCAACCAGAAGAGCCAACAAAATGGCGAGCTCAGTGTACAACTCTTCAGACGGATCAACAATTCCACCCAAGGCATTAGAGACGAGAAGGGAAACCAATGCTACAGGTCCAACTGCAAGCTGACGAGATGAGCCCAATACGGCATACATAAACACTGGCACAAACGAAGAGTCTGCACCAACAGATACAATTAAACTAGATTGATTCTAAAATGAAAAACACGAATAGCTTAGTATGATATTGATGAAGTCATATAAGGGTCTGTATCATATTGAACTTACATAGACCATATATTGGTTGAAGCCCAGCTAACTTGGCATACGACATTGCCTGCTCAAATCCATCAGATGAAAAGTTATTCTAAACTTACTTAACCAAGAAGAACAAACATACTCATCAAAGTTCCTGTGATTCACTTTCTAAAACGAACAGCTACAAAAAGAACATGTACCATTGATATGAAGATAGTAGAAATTCAGGAAAGAAAGAAGTAACAAAATAACAAGATTATTATACGAAGCAACGAAGGAAAGACAATCAACCGAAAATGAAGAAACGGAAAACTACCTGGGGAACAAGCATGATTCCGACGGTGATACCAGCCATAAGATCGAGCTTAAAGTATTGATGCCACCGGTAAGTCCGAATCCAAAGAAAGCAAGGAAATATCGTATCAATCCAATTGGAGAACGTCATACGCTTGATCTTCAGCGTCCATCGGTATAAGAAATCATAAAACGGAACGGAGGGACGGCGAGAATCAGAAGACGTGGACTCGGGACACTGAAGAGGAATGATCTTGACCGGAATCGCCGGAAAAGAAGAGGATGAAGTGGTGGAGGGATCCATGACGAGGACGGACATCGGAAACTGGTGGGGGCAGAGAAGATTAAGATCAACGTGAAAAGCGACGTATCACTGATTCTGATTGTATGTAGCATGGAGAAACAGAGTAACGCAGTGCCAGTTTGGGAAGGATAAAGACGAAAAGGCGGCTACATTCATTTTTTAACGTAAAACCTTATGTTAATTCTTAAATAATACATAGAGGTATGGTCACGTGTCCTAATGATACTAATCAGTATGTTTACTATTTTAGTATACAGCCTTTGACTCCACATTTCAAGTATTGAAGATAAGTTATCACTTTCTATCAAGGGTATCTAAAACATAACCATAATAACTAAATATCCTGTCATGATTCATGTTTATTAATTGTTGACTCTTAATCTCGACATTTTTCTCTTTCATATCACATTAAGCTCATATCTGCAGAGGTGTGTTGATCGATGATATTTGCCGACATTGGTTTAGTCCACATAATCGAAATGAGAAAATTTGGAGTTCATCTCGTTTACCAAAATAAACTCTTTTGCCATCTTAATATTCCTGTTCATTAATCTCAATTAATTGCTCACATAAGAAATCAGATCTATCGAGAGAGTATATATATTCCCATATGCCAATGCAGGAGAAACAGGGTATATGATTGGATACCGACAGATGATACTGGTGTTCTCACTTCTGAGGGAGTTCAACCAACATTGGCACAGAAGATTGTTCTTCTTATTGTCAAGGACATTGAAGCTCCCTAGCGTTGCCTTAGAGGTCTCTGTCAAACATGTCTACCGGTTTATAATTGTCTTACCAAAAGGAAAAAAAACAAAAAGTGTCAAAAGCCTTACCCTTGGTTCATTGTTGGGTTCACGCTGTTGTCTATTATTACTTCTGGTGTCTCTCTCTACATCAGCCTCTGGTTTGTCATGCTTATAAAATGCTTCTAAGGCTCTTCTCACAAATGGGCGAACTATGTTCACTTCCATTGCTGATACGTTAGAGATCTACATTCTCAAATTAGTGATATTGTTATTGCTTGAATTCACTCCTGATAGGTAATGAGAAAAATTTATCATCAAGAAGCAATTAACAAAAAGAAGAAACAATTACCTTTACTGCAGATGTACCTTGAAATGATCCCAAATTACTCTCGAGTTTGTGAAGCCGCACATCTCTGATATCCTCGACCAAGGATCTCACCTATACAAAATTCATGATTAGCTCTAAAAGCGTAAAGGATAAGAACATATGGTTAGAATAAGTGACAAATTGCAGCAAATGTATGAAGTTACCATATACATGTCTGGAATGTCATCACGTGCACTGCCCAAAAGTGAGATTTTAATTATTCATCACCACCCTTGAATGCTATAAGTGCAAGCGAGAGCAAAGAAACAAGAACAGTGTAAAAACCTACTGGTCAAATAGTAGTCTGGCAATTTCCACGTAACTAAATGGTAAGGCCTGAAATGTTGACTGAGATTCCCGCTCTGCTTCTAAGATCTGTGTCAAATTGTCTAGTTCACAAACAAAGAGCAACAAGAAACAGTTAGCAACTGAGCATCTAATTCACTTTTACAGTGAAGATTATCTCCTAAATGTGCATTTCTTTCTGTCTTACCAACAGACATCCACCCTGGAGGCCGGAAAGAGCATTTTCCTCTCCTCTTCAGTGCCACTGCAAGCCACAAAGGCACCTTTGTTGGAATCTGAGGAATGAATCGACCGAAATCCCCCTGTCATTGGTTGACAAATTAATCGAATGGCTAACAGAAAGGTTTTGGGTTGTAGTGATTTCTAACTGTATAGAACAGGAGAGTTACACTGATGAAATTGAGTTGCTCCATGTTCATATTGGGAACAATCTCCACTAGTTCATCCTCTGCCATAAACTCAACCTGGTATGAATAAGTAACCAATTATAGAATTGCAGAGAGAACAGAAAGAAACGCATACAGTTAAAGAAGAAAAGAAGGACCTCTTGTGGAGAAAATAGTGAGATATGAGGATCAGTCTGGCCAGCCATGGATGTATCTTAAGCAATCTCAATTTCCAGACCTAAATGAAAAAAGAAACGACTGCATAAGGTAACTAACGTGTGATATAATATACAGGGCGTACAGAGAGGCAGAGAACCCCTTATTGGTCAAATTGAGACAAAATACAAAACCATCTTGAATCTAAATAAAAGATAAATCAAAGGGTTGAAAATTATTCTTCGTTGAGACATTTAATCAAACACCTTGTCTACAGATATTCCTCCGTAATTTCTAGCGCGTACCCGCTTCCAATTTCAGCAACATCATCAATCAGCAACAAAAAACAGGCTTAGTCCAATAACATCTAGTGATCCAGTAATCGAATTTCGAAAATTCTGAAGACAAGCCTAAAAGAAAAGCCGGATGCAGTAAGAGAGAAGCCCTTGTTCATGATTTGTGATATGAGATCAATTTTTACCTGGTTATATTCTGTGCGACTCCTGGAAAAATCAGATCGATCCCTTCCGATCCTCTGCGAGCGGAAAGTAAAAGAGATTCCACAACACCTGAAATTTTCCGGAAGATTTGAAAATCTGTGATGATCACTATGGTCGAAGTGAAGGAACAGGATCTAGGATTAGCAAACCCAGGATAGAAAATTAAAAAAGCGAAATCAAGGAGAAGAATAGAACAGAACTGTTATGGATTGCGACGTCGAGAATATCTTTATATCTTGGCGGGAGATCAGATCTGAGTGTAGCGGGAAAATTTTTATTAAAGCATCTAAAATAACTCCGCCTCTAAGTTTCGGTTAGACCCGGTTTAACTTTAACCAACCGAAACTTATTTCAATTCGAATTGATAGCCGTTGTTTGTTTATAAGACTAACCAAAAAAAAACAAAATAATCTAATCCCAACACCACTGAATTTTATTATTAGTCCAACGAGAGATGGTTAAGGCTTTGTATTTTATTAAGATTATAAATTTCTTTTCTAACTCGAATCAAACTCTTTGTGTGATCATGGCTTTCACGTCATGACGACCTTTTTCTAATCCTTTTTAAAAAAAAAAAATCCGATAGGTCAATCAAGACAAGAAGACTTGATTGCAGGCACGACTGTCATAATCTATCAGTTTATCATATCTTCTTGCATTAGTCTGTAATGCTTCATCAGAATTGCTTTTAATTTCACACAAGACTCAGAAGAAGACAAAAAATGAAACTTGAAGACTTACTTGATGAAGACGAAACCATAGATCAACAAAGTGTAGCGGCTCTTCTCGATCATCATCGTCATCACCACCAGTCCCTGCAACAACATGAACGTGTAAGTCAAACTCAACTGTAATCCGATCATATTTAGAATCCGAACAAAGAGATGGAAACCTATATTGCCAAGTGAATTTACTAGAGCTTATAATCCAATTATGCTTTTGTTTTGATTGGTTTTGTTGCAGCCACCAAAAATGAAGGAGAATATAAGCGAAGAAGAGAAGAATGATTTGGTAAAGAAGAAAAAAAAGCGAACTCTTCAAAAAGAAGTGATGAAACTGCAAGGAGAACTCGAGGATGAACAAGCACTAAACAAGGCTTTACGTGATATGCATCGTGGTCCAGTCATGTCTCAGCCTCGGCTCTCATTACTGCTTCTTCCTCCTCAGGCAAGTCAATCTAGACTCAGGACGAAAATTGAATGAATGAAATGAGATTGGACTTGAATTTGAGTTTGTGTGTATAGGTTCAGGAGCTGATAGAGGAGCTTGCGACGGTTGAGGCAGAGATAGTCTGTCTTGAGAAACGAATCCAAGACGTGAAACTTGATGTGTATAGTGAGAAGAAAAAGAATAAAGAACTTGAAGCCAGTATTAGTGAAGGAGAAGAGGAAGAGAAGACTATGAATCCTAAGAAACTACTACAAAGACAGAATCATCTTCCTTGTGACGCCGACAATGACATTATAAAGATGAGATTGGACGATCTGAAACAAAGATCCAAGTCTCAGAGTTATGGAGATCATCATGTTGTTAGGGAAATTCAAATGAACAGTCCTCGTACTCATGCGTCAATTGGATCAGTAATGGAGTTCTCATCAAAACTCCATTCTTCGACTTTTTCGGATGGAACGACGAGAACTAAAGAGAAGAAGAATGGACAAGAGACAACAGCAAACGCAGTCTCGGAAGATCTGGTGAAGTGCTTGATGGGAATCTATATGGAACTCAACAGATCCTCTCGCAAGCGAGAAGGGTCTAGAACGGTTTCGAAGCTAAGCCTTTCACACCTTAAGAACGCTTCTTTCAAACGCAAATCGGTTTATGATAACAATGCATCAAATCTTGATCCCTATGGAGGTGTGATGGGGACGTCTGTTAGAGACATAGGAGAGTACAAGAACTTCATCCACATCACTCGAACCTCCATTGATGTTAGCCGTTTATCTGATTGTTCCACTTCTCTTGTCAATTTGGAGTACGTTTAAATTGAGATTTCCTTCTTAATTATCTTATTGAGTTTACAATAATTTCATGATCTCTTCATGATTAAACTCACCTGCAGGGTTTTGAAGGAGAAGATGAGTAAAGTAGATTTGAGTTTCTTGAACCACAAGAAAAAGATGGCATTTTGGATCAATACCTATAACTCCTGCGTCATGAATGTAAGTAGATTGCAAAACTCATGTCGTCTTTAGTTGAAACAAAGTAAAAAATTCTACAAACCTCTAAATTTTGTTCTCAGGGATTTCTAGAACATGGGTTACCTTCATCAAAGGAGAAACTATTGACCATTCTCAAAATGGTAACTATATATAGACCTAACAGAACAAACGCATCTGAAACTTCTTATACGTAAGATAAATAATCAAATGAAATTGTGTTTTAGGCAACCATTGACGTGGGAGGCACTCAACTGTCTGCTCTAGATATCGAAGTATCCATTCTGCAGAGTCCTTGCGAACCCAGGGAATCTGTAAGTACTTATACTGATGTTCGTATTAATAATCCCCTGTGAAGTTGTGAGGATAGATATATAAAAGTGTCTTTCTCTTTTTATCCAAATATAAAGGTTGCAGTCAGTGAAAGTGAAGCAAGAATACAGAAATGGTACGGGTTCAGATGCGTAGAACCGAACCTAATGTTCGTGCTTTGTCGTGGAGATTGGTCCTCACCTGCAGTAAGCTCACTAAATTCCTTAAAGTTTGATAACTGTTGGTTCGAAAGTATAAATAACCAAGGATCTCTTTATTCATCTCCTATATATATTTATGATATACAGTTGAGAGTCTATACAGCAGAAGATGTGGTGAATGAACTAATCAAAGCAAGAACAGATTATCTAGAAGCTTCCGTCGGTATCTCAGGAAGGAAAAGGATAATG
The DNA here is from genome assembly GCA_900406405.1 of Lepidium africanum. Taxonomy (NCBI): domain Eukaryota; kingdom Viridiplantae; phylum Streptophyta; class Magnoliopsida; order Brassicales; family Brassicaceae; genus Lepidium; species Lepidium africanum. Next base: position 133,425 of record OVAX01000067.1, on the reverse strand, counting down.
ATTCCGCAATTATTACACAAGAATCTGTTGGATTTCGCTGAGGATGAAGGGTCATTAGTTGAATGGATATGCATCCAATTACCACCAATACAACGTTGCTTGCAGGTCAAAGAAACAGCGACCGAGTTGTTGAACAAGAAAAGTGAACATAAATCGAACAAATTGGTAGAAGTGAGGCCTCACGAGTACGAGTTTCGCTATCTCTTGCCATTGTAAAATCAAATCCTTCATTTTGGTAGTATATGGAGCCTTGAAAAGACGTTGTTCTATATGTATGTGTTTTAAAGAGAATGGATTTATAGTGACTTTTGAATGAATTGTAACCATTCATAAAGGTCGTTATTACATGCCAAATAGACAGAATAATCTTGTTTGTGAGGAGAGAAAGCTGCAGAGAAGTTTGGGATTAGCAGAAGTTTCTTAAAGTACTTACACGTAGATGGTTGTGGCTTTATCAGTCTTCCAAGACAGTAACTCGGAAACTTGGTTCCTTTTATCAATGGCGCTTAAGCAAGTTCCAAGCTCACTGGTGCCGTTTGGCCATCATCTCATCACCAGATTATTAAGTAATTAGCTTTAAAAAAGAATCTCAATTTTTTTTGGTCAAGTAAAAAAGAATCTCAACTGAGACAAGAAAAATATTGCAGAAAATGTTTGTACTTTCATGGTTTTGTTTTCTAACAGGAAGCTGATCCCGACAAAACATTGAAATCTGCATTAATGGTGGGAATTGATTCTTATAATATCTTGATTCAATTTTCTGTTTCATAGAAATTGACTTGTTCAAAATACTGATTTAACAGCTCCATAGCTATAATTTTCTTCCACAATTATCTGTCTAATAAGATTCGTTTTTATGCTTATAGAAAAAGAAATGAAGTCAAGCGTAAATCCTTTCCTAAACTGAACTCAAAAATCAGATCATCAAGCCCTTTTACAGCTTTAAAATCCTTCTTCGCTATGACATCAACGCGCGAGCATGGCGCGTGAAGACAAACAAAGGCTATTGGGAATCAGCAAGCCCTTTTACAGCTTTGCTGCTTCTCCTTCGAAACGGAACAACTCAGACAAAAAAGAAAGGGCATGAAATGGAAACTGAAAGTCTCTTATAATCTCTAGAATCTGCTCAAGTTTCGAGCTCTCTCTCTCTCTCTCACTTTTTACAGACGATTTCTCAGGTACAGCTTTTAATGCCTTTATTTGATCGATATTCATCGTTTAAACCCAAATTTATCGTCTGGGTTTTGCGATGGCAACTTTAAATCCCCAATTTTAACCGATTTATAGTTCGAAAGTGTACATTACGGAACACTAGATCACAAGAATCTGTAATTTCTCCAGATATAAGTCATGCATGTTTCATAGAACAAAGGGATTCAGTATATTTTACATTGACTGAACTGATCCTGAATCATAGACTTAGTATTCGAATTATGTTTCATTCTCAATCGATTGTAGAATCGTGATTTCCTTGTAACATCTTATATACGGTAGGTAATGTTAGAAAGGTTTTAGTGTTTCCATTGGAGATAATGATCATTGTCATTTACATACAATGTACCTAGATTTTGCAGCTCTATGATGGTAGAAGAGAGTGCGAGACAGTGATGACGAACAGAACTAAAAATTTTGAGAAAAGTTTGTACAAAAAACTCAAGAGAGGAGAGCTCAATGTGAAAGTCTCGTACCGTACTTTCCAGTGTCCGTTTTGCCCTGAGAACAAGAAGAAGATTGGTCTGTATACTGACATCCTTCAGCATGCCTCTGGAGTTGGTAAGAGTGATTCCAAGAAAAGAAGTGTTACAGAGAAGGCGAGTCACCGTGCTCTCGCCAAGTATTTTCAAAAAGATCTAGCAGATTACGCCACAATATCTCAGAGCAGAACAGCATCCACCTCTGCTGCAAGCGGCAATACACTAGTTTACGATCAATTCGAGAAACTTGTGTGGCCTTGGAAAGGTAATCACACATACTTTGTTAAGGCCCATCTCCTATGTCATTACAAGTTTCATATTACAACTATATGGATAATGGATATGTAGCCTCTACTAACATAAGTTGTGTCTGTGGCTGGGATAAGGCATTTTGGTAAATATTCCCACGACGATGACACAAGATGGTGGATTTTGTACTGGAGAAAGTGGACCTAAACTTAAGGATGAATTAATCCGAAGAGGATTCAACCCAATTAGAGTTCGTACTGTCTGGGACTGTTTTGGTCATTCAGGAACTGCCATAGTGGAATTTAAGAGAGACTGGAATGGATTATACGATGCTTTGCTGTTTAAAAAGGCTTTTCAAGCAGATGCTCATGGGAAAAAGGATTGGCTGTGTGGTGTTACTAACTCGAGCCTTTATGCATGGCTTGCCAATGCTGATGATTACTATAGGGCTAACTATTTAGGAGAAAACTTGCGGAAGATGGGTGACCTCAAAAGCATTTCTATGTTTACAGAAGAAGAAGCCAGGAAAGATCAAAAGCTTGTGCAGCGTCTGAAAGTAAGCTTTGAGGACAAACAGAATCGGTTGAAGAAGCTAGAGAAAAACTATGCAAAGGATTCAATTAAACTTAAGTATGAAACTGAAGAAAAAGAAAGCATTCTCCATAGTTACAGTGAAGGTGAGCTTTTCTTTTTAGCTTCAAGATTTACATCTTCTTAGAAGAAGTATTGTTACATCACCTAGCTTGCCATATTTCTATAGATTGTGTTTATATTAATGTTACATTTTCGGTTCTTAATCTGAAGATCTGACGGGAAGACAACAAAAATCGACTGATCACTTCGATAGGATCTTTGCTGATCATGAAAAGCAAAAAATGCAACTTGAGTCTCAGATAAAGGAACTTGAAATTAGAGAATTGGAGTTGGCAAAACGTGAGACAGATAATGAAATACAGAAGAAACTTCTGGCAAAAGAGATTGAACAGGTATATACTAGCATGCTCATTTCTTGAAACTAATATTTTGGATTGAACAGGTATATACTAACATGCTCATTTCTTAATGGCATTATTTTCAGGATGCCGCTATGTATAGTTACGTTCAACTAGCTGCCATGAAACATCAAAAGACCCTAGAGAAAGTGCAAAAATTGGCTGTAGATCATAAGGTCCGTGAATGCTTACATGTTTCAAAGGGTTGGCTCTTTAACTTTATAGGGTACCCGACTTTATGTGACAGGGTCCTGCCGTGTTTTTAACCTTAGATGCAAAAGGATAAGCTTGATCAGAGAATTGCTGCTCTAGAAAGGCAGCTTGATCAGAAACAGGAGCTTGAACTGGAGGCCAAACAACTGAAAAGACAGCTGAGAGTGATGAAACAAATGGAATGGGGCGGTGGTACTGAAATTGTGAACAAGGTGGAGACCTTCCTCAGAGAACTTAGTGAAAAGGAAGGAGACCTTGCACAGTTAAATAAATTTAATCAAGATCTTATTGTACAAGAGCGGAAGAGCAATGATGAGCTTCAAGAAGCTCGAAGAGCATTGATAAGCGTATGTAGTTCTACCATATTCGAACAGTTCTTTGAACTTATTGGTCTCATAGATTATTTTGGTGACTCTTTGCATGTAGTCATTATATATGATTATAAACTTGGATGATACTGAACATGGTAGGCTAGAATAGTTGAATGAATTAACAACAGAAAAGACGCGACTTGTCTTTTCCTGTAATAATTTTCTTTACTTGATCTAATTTATAGAATTTGAGAGACATGAGATCGCATATCGGTGTTAGGAGAATGGGGGAGCTTGACACCAAACCATTCATGGAAGCAATGAAGATAAAGTATTGTCAAGAAGATTTAGAGGATTGGGCAGTTGAAGTTATCCAGCTCTGGGAGGAATATCTTAAGGACCCAGATTGGCATCCTTTCAAAAGGATGAAGCTTGAGACTGCAGAAACAGTAGTGGTATTCCATCTCTTGTATCACAAATTCAAATTGCATTTGTTCTTAATTCCATCCAAGTAATGTGTTTCCTAACTGTTACCAGCAGAAGACCTGTATTTATGTACATGGTGCAGTTGTATTTATGTACATGGTCCACCTGCACTACTGCATATCGCATTTGCACATATTTGCTTATGCACTGATGGACTAAGTTCATGGGTTGGTGTTTAATATGTAGAAGACTGAAGCTGTTGATATCTTTGTCAGGAAGTAATAGATGATGATGACGAGAAGTTAAGAACCCTGAAGAATGATCTGGGGCATGATGCGTACCAAGCAGTGGCAAATGCATTGCTAGAGATAAACGAGTATAATCCTAGTGGGAGGTACATTTCCTCAGAGCTGTGGAATTTCAGAGAACACAGGAAGGCTACGCTGGAGGAAGGTGTTACTTGTCTACTGGAACAATGGAAACAGGCAAAGCGTTAAAAGCCTTAAAAGAGTTATTTGGTACACAAACTTCCAAATAAGCAGCTCTTTGGACCTCTTTACTCAATTTTATATATTGTTATTCAAAGTTTGCTAATCTGTGGTCTGTTCTCTGCAGATACAGGAGATGGGAAATAAGTTTTGCACAAAATGATGTCAACTTCGAGGCGGGGTTTCATAGAGATGCCAAAGGTTCAATAAGTGTGACAAATTTGTTATAATATGGGTCTTAGATTCAGGAACTAGGTGTAAATTATAGAAATTGCCTGGCGTCATGTTGGGACGTAGCTTCAGAGTTTGAACTGGTGTTTCTACACTTGACCATTCGTGAACCATTGTAGGAGGCTAAGTAACTGATATTTTTAGAAACTTCTTAACTTACATAAGAATCTTTGAAGTTGTGAACAAACACTTTCACTGTCTCCTGTCAAATATATCAAATGATAGTTTGTAACTTTCAATGAGTAAGAACGCTGATTAATCATACTCGTCAGAAAAGATAGAGCAATTATAGAGGAATGTCTAAAATTACAAGACTATTTTCTGGACCAGACCATATTAAACAACATAATCAATGAGAAAGAAAAAAAAAATAGGGACAAATGTCATCCCGGTTGGAGTCATTTACAGATGCCAAAAGCAGAAAGAAAAAGAAAGTGTATTTAAGAGAAAAAACCGAGAATTATAAGACAATTAAACTTTGCAGAAATTGAGATTTCGATTATTTGTTGTTTCCTTCTGTACAGCCACCCACCAATGCTCAACTCCTTTTTACACTGAAACACCTGATTCAAGAGCTCTACCTCTGTTCATGTCTGAATCTTTGGGTGCTCCTCTCCCCTGATGTTTTCCTTGGTGCTGCGACCAATACCCGTATGCCCTCAAGACTCTGTCTAGGAGTTCTTGTGGCACTGGCTCTCCTCTTCGTTGCTGTGGTGATATACTTGCTGTGTGGACCAGTGTCTTCCACTTGTCCTGCAAATTCACATGTTCTTGAAACGTTAAGCTAATGCGGAACATGATATGTCCCAAATTACATGTTTATGTATAATGTGTTTACTACCTTCAAGTCCACGTACGTCCGATGATCTGCATTCTCGAAAGCACGTAATTTCACATCACGCCACCTGTGATTAGATACATCAACCATCAGCTTTTGAGTTTTATATATAATCCGAGACAAAACCACATGAACTTCGGTGGTGTTAGTATGTACCTTCCAGTCCCGAGTTCCTCAACTGCTTGTACAAGAGCCTCTACCTCTGTCACAGAGAAGGGCCTCCTGGTTCTGCGTTGGGCAAGCTCAGTACGCTTAGGTTTCTGGTTCAACGGAACTATGGCAAGCGCCTTAACTTCCATCTCTGGAAGTGGAACAAGTGCTTTTGAATCTGATGAAGGTTCATCAACAGATATGTCACTCTGATATGGAACTAGCTGGAAGTTACTGTCCACAATATTTTCTGAATTCATCACGTCATCTGCATGTGGCATTTCAGAATCTAACATGGGAGAAGCCGCAGACCTGGGGTGATCATTTAGAACCGCTTTTGCTTAGGAATCTTCTAGGAGAATGAACATCAGCGATATTCAACTAAAGCAGCACAAGGATATGATAGCGAATTTCTTAATACCGTTCAGACAAATGTGTAGGATCCATTGGCACAGCAGGATCTTCGGAACACAAAGGAAGGGGAACTTTGCTGGGACTAGGCTCCAATGTGAACCCAAGGTTGTCTAGATTTTCATCACATGAGATCCCAGTCTGTGATAGAGTTCTCCTGTCATCTCTAACTTTCTTCCCGTGCATTAATACACCAACACGTATTCCTCCGCTAAGTAAAACACTGACAGCCTCCATCACTGTCCTCTGGAACCAAAAGGGTCAAAGATCAAAACAGTACAATGTTAACACGTCTTAATGTTTACACACGAGAGCCAATCATATGTGATGGAATGAAAGAAGATTTATATATTTATGTACCTTTAGTGATCCTACTGATGCATTTTCTGGAACTTCAATAAAAAGCTCGGGTATCCTAAAGGACTTAATGCTTAGCTTTACTGCAACAGAGATAAAAATACATGAGAACCACGTTATCCTATCTCCGGATCAATTCCTTTCTCATATACCATCCAGTCAAGTACCATGGGAATGAGGACAACAACAGCTCTACGATAAGATAACTGAAGAGTTTCAGTATAGACAGTAATAACCACCTGTATCTCCCTTTTCGGGTAACTTGGAAACACTTCCACTACTGAGTCCTCCATCAGAAGTTACGACCGAGCTTCTGTCAGGTGATCCTCTCCTTTTATAAATGATCTCACGCTGCCATGCATTGTATCCATAACATGATTTTCTTTTGCGATAAAGAGTCTTTACACCCACATCTAGACATTCATAATCAAAGTTAGAACAAAGCAAATCACAAGAAGATATGTGTTCAAAGATAAGTGAAGCAGGCTGTGACACTTACCAGCTCTACTGTGTCCATAATCTCTAGGTACTTGTTTCCAGTATTTGGACGACAGTGACTTTCTTATTCTTCGAATTGTTGGAGACCTATACGACTTAAATGTATTGCTACGTTTACGATAACTATAAAAATTTTCATCATCATCTTTTCTACCTAGGTTAGAATGATTCCCATGTCTAGCAAAGGAACCATTGGGGGTCATATCCATGGTGGATGGCGATTTTATATCACTACCCACACGGACTGATTTCAGGAACTGCGCATTTATCGCAGTTGCATTCTCTAAGTTGCAAGTATCAGTGATTAAGCCTCCATCTCCCAAGTGATTGGTTGCTTCTCCTTGTTCAAACCGAGTATTCACAGTAACATCACCCGTCTCCCCAGTGATGCCTCCAGATTTAACGTAGAAATCACAATCTGCATTCTTGTTTTCACACCCTACAGCCATCAAACCCTGAATCTTCTTGAAATCAGACATCGGAGTATGCTCTGAAATGCCGTCATCATCCGGAAATAAAAAACTGTTCACCACACACTTCTCAGTAGAGATTTCATATGTAGGCCTTGACACAGAGTTTCCTTGATCAGAAGACTCCGACTTCATAGGTTTGCATTTATCTTCTTGTTTAATTTCTTTACCTAAGTTAGCATGATTGTTTCCTTGAAATGCATTGGAAGACGCTGAGGAACTCTCGCTTTCCTGTATTAACTTTCCAGCCAAAGCGAGTAAGTCAATTGCACAGATCTGAGTGTCATTATCAATCTTCCTTTTCTGGACCTTCGTCTGGATAAAATGTCAAGAGCCATTATAGAAAGCAATTCATGACATTGAGCTAACAGATCCAACAGATAAATGACATGAAAAATTACCCTGCATGAACGAGGAGCCTTGGGAATATTGGTAAAATCAAAGCCAACAGATAGGCAATCTAACTTCCTCTTGAAGACCATCTCTCAGCTTTGCATATCACTAGCAAGACAAATAAACAAAAAGAAAACGCAAACATTCAAATTCAGATCATCTTCAGCTAGATTAAACAGGAAATTAAGACATGAATTTACAATGAATTGAGAATATAAGACATTTAAGGAAAACAGATCCAACGTCATTCCGATTTGGATTACTAAAATTCATATTTTAATTGGACAGATCAGATGCATAGTCAGAAATAGGCACAAGATTCCTCAGCAGTAGACCAATTTAAATCATATCAACACAACCAAATTCGAGTTCTTCATCGAAGAAACGAAGAAAACAACAAATAGATCACCGAATTGCAAAAGCATAAGTGAAAGATGAACAAGAGAGAGTTAAGACTAAAATGCCATAAGTTGCTTACAACTCCAATCAAAATTTTCACTGCTCAAGATGAATTGGAAACAATCAGTAACCCGACGCTCAGATCTCGAATAAGTTGCAAAATTAATGTCGACCCGCCAAAGAAATTAATCGAAGTTTAAATCCGGATCAGAGTCAAGGATCAAAATTTACCAAAACCCAAGAATTTACAGATCGGTAAGTGCTGAAAATCAATTGTTGATAAACAAAAGAACTCACCTAACAGCCACCAGTTTGTTGATCACGATCCAAGACCAGTTAATTACAGATCACGCAAACTAAAACCCAAATTTCCCCATACCGAATTGATTTGATATGTATGTATAAACAATGTACAATTAGAATGGATCTATACAGAAAGACGAGACTCTGAGATTTAAGAAATGAAGAATTGTTGAATTCTATTCTTTTTGAGCGGTTTGAATCCGTCGTTGTCCTCACAAAAGAAAGAAGAAAGAAGATGTAAAAAGCCCCATTGAAACAAAAACCCTTTTTTATAATATTTATTCTCATAAAATAAAATAAAAAAAGTTATATTGACCACACAAATGAACAATGGGGTTTGAGATGAGGCAGTTGAAGGAAACCGGTTCACCGGGTATTGACAGTTACCTGTTTGCCAATTGTGTTTAAAACCTTCTCTTTGGTTAACCGGTTACCGAGGATCTCTCTCCCTTAAAGAAGATAGGTTTTGTCAGAAGAATCTTAATTTTAGGGATCGGATAAAAACAAGAACCAATAAACAATAACTGATCCCTATATAAACAATAAGATAGTGTTTGTGATTGGAGTTGTCTCTTTCTCTCTCTTCCACGTGGTTAGACAAAGCAAAGCCTGTGACTCTTTCAGGATTAGTTTCGTTGCTTTGGTAATAACGTCATAAGTCGAGAGTGATTAACATGAATTACTTAAGCATTGTTTACCATGTTAATGTTAGACATGTTGAACCATGTGCTAATGGAGACGAAATTAACGTGACATATGTGTTTAAGCTTAAATAATTGAGTTTGAATGATCATGTTCTTGTGTTGGATACGCCAATCTTATGGCTATTTTTAGGACTAAAGAACAGGTTTAGTTAATGTGAGAACTAAAATAGTGTTACTTTTGTTTATGTCGTGTTTACATATGTGGCTGGTCTTGGACCCTTGTATGTAACCTTCGTGGTTATGGGCCACCAAGATATATGGTAAATAGGTCGTGCCGGGCCATTCTATTGGAAAGTAGGAGGGAACGAAATGGTGATGATATGCACTTCATGACATATTTCAAAAGTTCATAGATCAAGTTATTTATATCCTTTCACTTTTAGTTTGTACTATCAAGTTCTTTTTTGGCTTTCTAGGTTTGTTACACTTACAATATTAGCTTAGTTCAATAAACATATACACAGTACACATGCGTTTATTTCTTCAAACATATACACATGTTGCATGCACTTTATGCATATTGGAATCTCTTAATTAGGTATCTCTTTGTACGGTTTGTTGATGTTAGTGTAGGTCTAACTTACATCCAAAAACTACTCTAAAAGAAATGGATTACCAAACATTTAAGTGTTCAATAATCACAAACTCAATCAATGTGAAATACGATTGTAGATAAATAAATAAAAATAGCTAATTTAAAACCTCACGAGTTTTTTTCTCTTGTCCTTACGATATTTTCTTCCTCTTTATCTCTTGCATATATTTTTTCGACGATTTGCTTCCCTTTCCAACGAATTTTTCTTCTTATCGACGCCAGAAAAAGAATCCATGATATGTGCTCTATTCCTCTGTCTGCTCTTTCTGTTGATCTCCGGCCATTACGCGCCACCTTCCATATTTTAAGTTACCTCTTGCTCTCCTCTGCTCCGCCAGGCTCACCGTGTCTTGTGCGTTTTCACCTATTGTTTCTCCTTCTCTCTCGCTTGAGGATGGCGTTGTTTAGGAAGTAGTTGTTGTTTGTCTTTGCTGGCCAGGAGCTATGCCGGAGCTTCCTCCTCATCAGCGGTTGTCGGGTAAGTTTCATCTTCTCTCTTTCCAATTAGCTGCAGGAATGACTCCGTAGTGGTGGCTCGGGGACATCTATGGTTAGGTGATTTCTGTCTAGCTATAGGTCTCTGAGTTAGGTTGTTAGCTCGGATTAGTTCGAGCTTAGGTTGTTATCTAGGTTGCTTGGGTTGGTTTTTCGGGTTGGGCTTTGTGTTTCTTCATCTGCCCTGCAACAGATTTTCATCTGAAGGTGTGTCAGAAGCTCTCATTTTTTGTCTTGTTTGGTCTGCATCTCTAGTGTTCTTAGGCTTCAGAGGGTTTGGATTTGAAGGTTGTGTTTGTTCTTGGTAAGTTTGCAACAGCGGTGCTCTCTCTGAGTTAAAGTGGTTTACTTCTTGGATGAGCTGTAAGCGCTGTTTGATCTAGGGTTTGAGTAATGGCCTTAGATTAGTTTGCCCATGGCAATTTCTTGGAAAATATCATCGAAGTTTGATGTCGATGTTGCTAGTTGCATTTATTTGTCTTGTTGTTTTCATTTTATTTTTGTTTGTCTCTCTTGTTAGTCTAGTTTGTCAAACTGTTGTTCTTTGTTTTTTGTCTTTCTATAGTTTTCATTGTTTCCGCTTCTTGTTGTTATTGTATCTCTATCAAAAAAACTAAAAATTGTATAAAGAAAAATCATACAATCGTACCCAAAAAAAATAAATAAATAAAAGAAAAAAAATCAGAAGACAAGAAACTATATAATCCAATCTTGGGTGATTGCATGCATGGTCAAACTTGATCATGGCATAACCATCACTCAGTTGAGTTGCAATAATTGTACAAATCGACGACAACAACATTCTATAAAAGAGAGAACAAAGCACCAAAACCGGTCTTCGAAAACTCAACATGGAGTATGGAGCTTATAGATTTTCAAGATATCCATTGACTTTATTCTCTTTTTTTATTATTACTACCTTGAAAATGTGTGGTGCCAAATAGAAAAATTCGATGCTATGAGAGAGATTACGCTCTCCCTTCTTTCTAGAACCCAACAGAATATTCTCTTCAATGTTCTTCTTCTTTCGGTAACTGTCAATGGCGGTTCCGGTTGGTTACTCTTTGCAATCTCTGGTGACGTCGATTGGGAGTTATCAATTCCCTTTCTATTTAAATCCAGTTCCTGGTTCCATCGTCGTCTAAACGTTGAAGTTTTGTTCAACGGTGCTTACAAATGGCAAACAAAATTAAACGCCAAATTCAGCAAATCTCTCACAATCCGATCGATGAACCCATTCCATTGCCTCTCGAACTCTATAATGAATCTATTATTGCTAATCGATTTAGTCTGATTGTTAAGCCAACCAATCCAAAGAGGCAGAATCTGTGTGCAATGATGATAGCATAACCAAGGCTTTGGGACGTTGCAAGTGAAGCGACATGTCGTCTTCAAGGTACAAAGACTCTGCAATTCGTCTTCCGTGAAGCAGACTCAATTACCCAAATTCTACGTCATGGACTCTGGGCATTTAATGACTGGATGTTAGCCACGGATCGCTGGACTCCTTCTCGTACTATTGATGGCCCTTCAACGATTCCATTATGGATCCAAATCTCCGGCATTCCATTACAATACCTCTTTGTTCGTATGGTGCAATACATTAGCCAATCCTTAGGAGAATTCATCGAAACAGACATCACTGATACGGGATCAGTCCTTGTTGATTTTGTCCAGGTTCGTCTCCACTGGAACATGACCACACCTCTCTGCTTCAGCCGTGAATTTCTCTTTCGCACTGATTCACATACTTTAATTTTTTGATTTGAAAAGTTGCAAAGTTACTGTAATTACTGTGGCATCTTAACCTATGACGAAAAATCATGTGATTTATTATCTTCACGATCTGTATCCTCGACTGATGATGATGATAACCTTGGCGATGATGATGATACACCTGATTCAATGCAACAAGAGCCAACACCAACTGTGAATGAACCTGATGTAGACCAAGGCCAAACTTCTGTTCCATCGGACAACATGGAGACGAAAAGGCTCCTCCCTCTGATCCAACACTGCACTCGGCATCAAGGAAACGAAAAGGCTCCTCCCTCTGGTTAAAAATCTGGTTCGTTACCCCCTCCAAATCTCTTACAATGTGAATTCAATCAAATCAGGGCTTTGGATGATTCGGAGGTCTCCTATTCTAAAAGACACTGCAAACAATCTAACATCATCAACATTCAAAATTGGTTTGCTCCTAAGGCTGTGCTTAATGATATTCCCGACTCTGTCAGTGGCGAATCTAGTTCGACTTCTAACCCAAGTGACGGTACGGTGGGCCATAAGCCACCAGAGTCGGTATGAATATAGCTTTTTGGAACTGGCAGGGTTGAAAGGGTCCCTTGCAGTTCGACGCCTTAAGGGTCTGAAGTCTGAGTACGACCCGAACATACTCTTTCTCATCGAGACGAAGAATCCCAATGTCGTGGTTCTTGACATCGCTCAACAATTAGTTTTCGTTAATGTTAAGTGTGTTCCTCCAAATGGTCTTAGTGGTGGTTTAGCCGTATTATGGAAGGAGTCAGTGTCTTTGTCATTTCAATGTATTGATGAACATATTCTAGATTGTGAAGTTAATAAAGTTGGTTTTTCCTTTTATGTATCTTGCCTTTATGGCCATGCCATAAGACATTTACGCCACCATTTATGGGAAAAAATCCAACGGATATCTTTAACAAGATCTGGTCCTTGGTTGCTTTGTGGTGATTTCAACGACATACTATCAAATGATAAGACCCGTGGAGGTGTTAGCCGTGAAGAGTGGTCGTTTCGTTCACTCTGAGAGATGGTGACAAGTTGTAACCTCCGTGATCTACAATTCGAAGGAGACAATATGACATGGTTGGGTCGAAGGCACAATTACCATATTCGAAGTTGGTTGGACCGTCTGGGAGTCTAGTTCACGGGATACATCAGAATGGTTTTCTACACACCAATCGAATGATAATGATCATCACACCGTAAGCGTAGAGGTTACAAATCGCCCATGGCACCTCCCGGAAAGGAATTGGGTAATATGCAACTTCGATGTTTCCCATAGGCCAAATGATCAACCTTCTGGTTTGGGTTGGATTATTCGTGATGATACATGTACTATCCGTCACTATGGAATGGGTAAATTCGAAGGGAGACATACTATTGAAGAGGCAGAGACCGCATCTCTCATATGGGCAATGCAAGCCACATGGGGACTCAGATATACTAACGTCATCTTCGAAGGAGATAACCAAATTCTAATTAACACCATCAACAAAGGGCTTTATAATCTCTACTTAGCTCGTAGCATTTGGATGATACGGCAATGATCTACACAATTTCAGTAAGCGAAGTTCAATTGGATTCCAAGACGTATGAACACCTTTGCAGACAAGCTTAGCAAAACAATTCTAACTAAGCTGCATTCACCATGGCAAATCTTTAACTATAGTCCATCTTTCTTATCAGTTAATGTAAACTCTAATGTTGTAAATCACAATTCCAGTTAATAAATAAAATTTGTTGGCAAAAAAAAACAGAAAATGTGTGGTGCCAAATAAGAAGAATCAAACTATAGTAGCATATATGCCGATATTCTTACATTTATTAATAAAAGTTAATTGTGATTTGATCTACTAATAATTCTGATATAATTTTGAAAAAAAAAATAATCTTATGCTAATGCTATGAAAAGAATGCTTTGTATTACGATTTTACTATGCCACTGTTTGTTTTCGTAACAAATTTAACACATCAAGAGAACTCTAGGTTGAGCAAATTTTTATAAGTATCGCCATAATATACAAGATATATATTAAGATTTGCCTCTAGGCTATTGAACATGTGACACTAAGTTGATATATTATCACCTGAATGTTGTTTTTTATTTTATCATATTATACAGTGTTAGTGTCAAAAATCAAATTGACGGAAGTTAAAATTTATTTGACGTTTTTTACTGTCTAATGAAAAGTTGATATTGATTTTTATTTGTAGTTGAAGAAACCTTTTATACTATTTTCAGTAATTTTGTATATGCATACACAATATTTTTTTTTGTGAAAATTTGTGTAACTTTTCGATTAAATATGTTTAGTATTTTAGAAAACAATAAAACAATGCTTTGATACTATTAGAAAGTAAGAAATGACAATATCTTCTCCGATTTAGATAATTGTGCCCTTGCGGAGGAAGAGGCTGCTTCATGGACCTAAGTACAAAAAGAGATTTGTCAACTTTATAGTTCGGATTCCGTTAGTCATTTCAAGGGACACTTCAATTTAACAAAGATGGTGTACATGCATCTAACTATTTCTCATGTATTTACTGGATATAGATGGTTCTGAAAATATTATGAGTTTTTCTCCAAGTTAGGTTGGTACTGCTTCTTTGATGGTATTGGTGGAGTTAGTATGAGTGTGCATGGAACTCGTAGAAGTCTATTTTCCTTACATTCAGGGATTGAAGCACATCTTGCAGTCTGATTTTTTTTCAAATGCTCAAAGTGGCATTTGCAGTAAAGTGTGCAGATATGTTGATGAATAACGATGGTTGAAGATTCAGAAAATTGATAAGCGTTCACTCCATACATTGAAGATTTCAAAAGATTAAGGAGCCTCTTCAAATTATTTTCTCTTTTACCTCTTGATTTTTTAAGTATAAAATTGATTTTTTGGTCCAATGTGTTAGAAGGTTTTCTACTCATTATACCTTTGTAGATAGATAATTTGGCTTTTGTGCTTAAATGAGTCAAAAATGAAAATTTTGTTGACAACAAATAAAGAGTTGATGGTCTAATTGCACCCCGTAACTTTGACATAAGCACAGTTGCACATGAACTTTGGGTCTCTACTTAATTGCAGACAATTGGGATTCAAACTTTCTAATTTCACTTTAATTCGATTCAAACTTCCAATTGCACATAGTTACAAAGTTATAAAGCCTAATTGCATATAATGTGGTTGATAACGGTTTACTGTTGGCCAAAATCATGTTTAGTTTTGTTAATTAAACCATAACAAGGCTTTAACCAGAATTTAAGCCGATTTATGACCCGATTAAGGTTGTTTTATGACCCGATTATATCCAAATCAAAGCAAAGTTATGAAATCAGAACTTTACACAACTAGAACCCTAGAAATCAGAAAGTCACGAAATTGAAATCGAAGGGGAAAGCTTGAGCGATTGAGCAACGGATGACGAGTCGGAGGCTTTTCACATGATTCTGGTGTATGATGCAGGAGAAAAAGACTTGGGCTTCTCAGATGATTCGAGCGACGACGAAGAGGAGCATGAGCGGAATGTCAACCAACTTGAACAAGAATTAAAGGAATTTTGTGATGAACCTCCAGTTAACGCCAATGTGTTGCCGGAAAGTGACGACGAAGCCGAAGCTAGAGGCGGTGAGGGCTCTTCTCACGGTCAAAAAACAGACCAAACTACTTCAACCCAGGTGAAAGGTTGCTTTCAGAGAACATGACATTCTTCAACAAATCTGGATTCAAGGAGGCTATGGCAAAATATGCAATAAGAACAGGTCGAAACCTAAGGCAGTACAGGTATGATATGATGGAAGTGGCTTACAAGTGCATTGGTAAGGGTTTTGGTGGTAAGACCTGTAGTTGGAGGATTTATTGCTCAAGGACTGCGAAGAATGAAGAGTGGAAGGTTAAAATTTTCAACAATTCACATTCTTGCTCTGTAACTGGGAGTTGTCACATGATCAAAGTGTCGGTTATAGCAAGGTTGTTTTTAGATAGAATTAGGGAAGAACCTGATTACTACATGACGATGAAGATGGAAGAAGTGATAAGAGCGCAGTGAAGGTGACTGTCTCGATACATCAATGTCAGGCTACGAAAAAGAAGGCCTTAAGGTGGATAAAGAAGAAATATGATGACCAGTTTGCTTGTCTCCGGGATTATGCTGCAGAGATCCTTGAAGGTAATCCCAACTCAACAATTGAGATTCAAACAGTAAGAAATGGAGCAAGACGTCTTCATAAGGTTTTACATGTGTTTTGAACAGCTTAAATGGTCTTAGAAGGAAACATGTAGACCACTTATTGGTTTAGATGCTTGCTTTATAAAAGGCAAGATGAAAGCCAGATGCTTGTAGCCTTGGGGAGAGATGGAAATAACCAAGTGTATCCGGTAGCTTGGGGTTGTGTTAAGGTTGAAAATACTTAGAACTGGAGGTGGTTCATCAACAAAATAAAGATTGACTTGGAGCTTGGAGATGGTGCAAGTTTCATCTTTATGTCTGACCATTAAAAGGTATTGGTTTTTGTGGTTGTTGTCGGTAGTATCACATGGTAGTTATCGATTTTATCACATGTCTCCATACTCATTTATATTTGTTTAAGTGGTAGTTGGTATTAGTTTATGTAGATTATTGGTCTTAGTTTATTATTAGTGTGTTGCAGATTGTAGTGCTATTAGTTAGTATTAGTTTATCTTATTAGCTTTATTAGTAGACCAAGAATCACTTGGTTTGAACCATTTTAGTAGTAAACTAATAATCTTTTGAATTACTTGGTTTTTGAAACACTTAGTAATTATTTGGTTTTGAATCTTTTTATTGGTTGTATTGTTTATCACATAGGTCTGAACCATTTTGGTATTTATTTATTTATACAAAGACGACTTGGCTTTATACATAGAGTAGGTCTAAACCATTGGATTCTGAATGGTAATTGGGTTGAATGTAATTGTTTCAGGGTCTGATCAGAGCTATAGAGCAAGAAGTTCCGAATGTTGAGCATTGTGCTTGTGTGAGGCACATATACGCCAACTTGAAGAAGATACACAAAAACAAGCATTTCATGAAGCCTCTTCTATGGACTTTTGCTTGGAGCTACAACAAAGCTGAGTTTGAAAAAGCACTGGATCAGATTGCTCTCTACGATCATGGAGTGTATACAAGTGTTTTGAAAGAAAAACCAAGAACATGGTGCAGGCCATTCTACAAATTGGGATCATATGTAGAGGATGTGGAGAATAACTCGGTGGAGTTATTCAATGCTTCAATTCTCAAGGCGAGGCAGAAGTCATTCATTCCCATGTTAGAGACAATAAGGCGGAAGGCTATAGTACACATCACAAAACGTTTTATAGTTGCTAATGGCCATAAGGGAATCTGCACAACTTACGTTGAAGACTTCTTGGCAAAAGAACATGATGGTGTTGTGGCGTGTTCTGTTCTCAGAAGTACTAAAGGTTTTTATGAGGTGTTTAGAAGTGGCTGCTCTTTCCGTGTTAACTTGGACAGGAGAACCTGTACATGCCGGAAGTTTGACATTTGTGACATTCCATGTGAGCACGCATATGCAGCTATACTATCTAAGAAACTTGAGCCATATGAGTTTGTTTGCTAATGGTTTTAGACTGCCATGTGGATGAGGACTTATGTAGAGGGTCTGGTACCACTAAGAGGTCCAACATTCTGGCCTTCAACAGATGGTGCTAATATCCATCAGCTTGAACCACATGCAATGCCTGGTAGAAAGAAGCAGACTGCAGCTGACAAACGCAAGAAATGAGTCAACGAATCTCCAAGTAAGAANTGACAAACGCAAGAAATGAGTCAACGAATCTCCAAGTAAGAAGCCAGCAACTGGCAAGAGGGTAATGCATTGTGGAATTTGTGGTGCAGAACACCACAATGCAAGGTTTCATAAGTGTAGACGCTATCAGGTTTTTGCTCAATTATCTTGA
This sequence comes from Lepidium africanum, assembly GCA_900406405.1. NCBI lineage: Eukaryota > Viridiplantae > Streptophyta > Magnoliopsida > Brassicales > Brassicaceae > Lepidium > Lepidium africanum. The sequence goes on along the minus strand of OVAX01000067.1, from coordinate 115,514 downwards.
TTGTATATTTGGTTTCAGTCATGTATGATCAATTATGTTGACTATTTCCATCTTTTTGAAGGGATCTCAAGGTGAATCAAGTCAGGTGCAATTGGTTTCAGTGGACATTACTCAAGCAGAGTCTTCTCAATCCTTGAAGTAAATTGATGCTTTCGTTGTTGCTGGTTTTTTGTTTTAGGATATCTTATTCTCGGTTAAATGAGACAATGAATAATGTGCTTGTCAGTTTTTGGGGTTAGGCACTTTAGTTGTCTCTCTTTTGTCTCTCTTCTAAGTAGGTTTTTGAGCAACAAACTCAGCTACGGGTTATGACTTGTTATTCAGTCTCTTTTGTATCTCTTTTGCAACAATCAGTATTCAGGTTTTATTTGAGCAACAAACTCATGTTATTTGTCTCTCTTTTGTCTCTCTTTTGCAATGACATCTTTTTTTTATCTCTTTCAAGTTCTCTGTATTTACCATCGAGTATTAGTACTTAATTATAGATAAACAAAATTCAAAACAAATACCATCAATTATCATTATACAAGTATACATTCATGCTTGTTTACAAACCATGTTCAAAACAAATTAATGTATCCGAAAAACATGGTTACAAGCAAGTCTTAAACAACATCAAAAACAACCTTCTAATCTCACAACTAGCCACCATTAATCTTCAAGAAACAATGGAACTAACTACCACTAATCTTCAAGCTGATACATACAACTAC
>OVAX01000067.1:50824-114769 GCA_900406405.1 Lepidium africanum | reverse complement strand
TATCATCCTCTCACTCTCTAGACGTGAAGTCATTACATCTTCATGAAGACTCTGAAATTTCTAATCAATGATATCAAACTCTTCCGATATTGCTTCATCCACCCATTTAAACATATGTTTTTCATTGGTTTCCTGCATCAAAAAACGGAAAATTTTCACCATTCCAATTTTCTAAAACACCCCAATTCTCTATTCGAAAATCCATAAAGAAACCAATTCAGCATTCGACATTAGTTCAGTTTACGAATTCACCATTCAAAATTCAACATTCAACATTAAACATTCGAAATTTCTTATGTTTAACCAATCCACCATTCAAAATTTCAACACTTTAATGAAACCCAGAGCTTAAATGAAGCTTAAACTCACCCTAGTTGATACAGCATACGCACATCTGAAGAATTTCCTATTTGAATTTCCTTCTGATCTCGAGAGCTTAGTGACAATTTCTTCACCGCACCAACATCTTCGGGCTAATGATTCTGACGATTAGCAGATGCATTGCTCATTATCGATTGAATAAATTATTTTGTGAAGCTTTAGGGATTTAGGGATTTCGAGATTTATTAGGTTATGATTTCAGTTTTTGGAGAAAAACTGAGTTGAAGAAGCATGGTTTTGGGTCTACAATCGGGTCATAATTGTGATCTCGGTTTGGTTTAAGTTGGGTTGTACGGTTTACACTTACAAACCGAGAAATCAGACCCGTATGTGGAATTAGAAAGTTTGAATCCCAATTGTCAGCAATTTAGCAGAGACCCAAAGTTCGTATGCAACTGTGGTTATGTCAAAATTACAGGGGTGCAATTATACCATCAATCCCACAAATAAAACAAAACTTTATCAAGTAATACTCTAGTCATTAACTTTTGAAGTAATTGTCATTAACTTTGTTACTAATTCTCACTAAGGAAAATCATGAAGCAGCCCCCATGAGTGGACCGCATATTTGACTAACGCTAACAGCAAATCCTCACAGCTCCGTCAACATAACGACGTTAATTAACGGCGTCCTCTGTCTTAAATTGCGAGTCTTGAAAGTCTCTCTCTTTCGCTTCTCTCAAAAACTTGTAGTATCAATTTGACAGGAGCGACTCTATTCTCATTCCTTCTCCGCCGATACAAATATCTTCTTCCATCGGATTTTTCTTTTTGTTCACTTTTCTGGGTTAGATTTCTCGTTCCTTTATCTGTTTTCTTTTTGATGATTGTATTGGTTTGTATCTGAATTTAAATATCTCTATTGATTTTGCAATCAAACGAGGAAAATCACTGTTTGATCTCTTCGAATCTCTGAAATAATAAATCGAAATTGATGCTATCAGATTTTTGGATACGATTGTTGGATGACCTTGTTACGGATCCCTAGTTCGTTTTTTTTCTTTCTCGAAAAGTGTTCGTGATTTGCTTGGTGTGTTTCTTCCGAAAACGGTTGTATTTACGTTTGTTTCGCCATATTTTTTTAGGGTTTTAGATCAGGGCTTTTGAAATTAGCTTGAACTTAATCCTATTCTTTGATTTGTGGATTGATTTTCAGATGGGATTGTGGCTCTTGATGTGTTGCAGTGCCTCTTAAGCCAGTGTTTTGGATCTAATAGAAAGATCCTGTGAAAACTTTGGAGGGGGTAATTGTAAGATCCTGTAAGATGAAGATATCCTTGACTTGTATCTATGGGTTTGCCGACTGATGTTATAGTAGTCTCTAGCCATCTAAGGGCCTTGATTTGTTCACCGTGTCCAATAGAGAGTTGCTTTTAGCCCTGTGAGATAAATTTGTGAAGGAATATGGGTGAGACTCTCATTACAACTCTGTCTATGGAGAACTATCACCCGTCAACACTTCTGTCAATGGACTCAGGTGCTTTTACTCACGAAGAGTCAGAGAGGGAGACAAACCGGTTAGTATTAACTGGACCGCCTGATATTAATCTCCCACTCTCATCTGAAGCAAGTCCATCTCTGCTTTTGTGGAACGAACACTGTGACATCTTAGACGTTGGACTTGGGCCGCAGCTATATGAGCCTGAGGCTATCGTTCATGTGCCTAAGGTTGCGAAGAAGTACAACAAGCGTGTTGATAGTGCATGGGGTGCATGGCTTTTCTTTAGTTTCTACTTTAAGCCTGTTTTGGATGAGAAGTCCAAAAGTAAGTTAATGAGGGACAGCAATGGCTTGTCCGGGTATGATAAATCTGACTTGCAGCTTGACTCCTTCTTGGTTCAGCATGACATGGAGAATATGTACATGTGGGTGTTCAAGGAAAAGCCTGAGAATGCCCTTGGCAAGATGCAGCTACGGAGTTATATGAATGGACACTCACGCGAGGGTGAACGGCCTTTTCCTTTTAGTGTGGACAAAGGTTTTGTTCGCTCTCATAGAATGCAGAGGAAACATTACCGTGGTCTTTCTAACCCACAGTGCCTCCATGGAATCGAAGTTGTTCAGTCACCCAACCTTTCTGTACTCAATGAAGATGAAAAAAAGAAGTGGACAGAACTCACAGGTCGAGATGTGAACTTTTCAATTCCAGCTGAAGCAAGTGATTACGGTTCATGGAGGAATCTCCCAAATACAGAATTTGAGGCAGAGCGACCTCTTCCTCTGCCTAGAGCTAATGGCCACACCCTCTTAAAAAAGTTGAATGGTACCTGTCTAAACCTGTCCACACACTCACCAGACCATGCAGTTGATACAGTGGAAGGCCAACCTGGTTGTAGCAATAAACGCAAAAGAGACTGTCTTGCTCTAGGAAACTGCGATGACTCTAGCTCAAGCGAAAAGTCTCTAGACGCGAAAATACATCCCACAGAGCTGCCTTGGTCAAACGAGTTCAGCGGGGTAATGAAGAATGTGTACGGGCCAGTCACAGCAGCAAAAACGATATATGAAGACGATAAAGGCTTCTTGATAGTTGTGAGCTTGCCATTAGTTGATCCAGGACGGGTGAAAGTGACATGGAGGAATACACCAACACATGGAATAGTGAAGATATCATGCGTAAGTACAGCATGCGAGCCATTCATCAAGAGACATGATAGGACATTTAAGCTAACAGATCCAACACCTGAGCATTGCCCACCAGGGGAATTCGTACGTGAAGTTTCCCTGCCAAATCGGATTCCAGATGACGCCAAGCTTGAAGCCTACCGAGACGAAACTGGAACAACGCTAGAGGTTTTAGTGCCGAAACACCGAATGGGACCGGAGGAGCATGAAGTTCGCGTCTGTCTTCGTCCGTTTGTGCTAGAGTGAGATTGTAGTGAATAATTTGGTTAAAAGAATTTTATTGGTTCATGTCTCATTGGATTATTCAATATTTAATCAGATTTACCCCCATCGCGTTGCGTCGTTTAACATATTAGTGTTCTTTCTTCGTTTAAATAATTTGATGTAATTAGTCAATACAATTCACTGATATAGTCTTACATAATTTGTCTGCCTGTCGTAAGAACCCCACCAAAATCTGCAATATTCAGCTAAAACATTCTTAATTACTTCACAAAAGTTCATCTTCGAAAGTCAAATGAAGAGACGTTGGGTTCTGTTCATATAATTCTAAAACAGTTTACGCTCCTAATTCCAGATAAAGCGAAAGAACCCTCTAAACATCCAGTCAGGAGTCATTATTTACTTGATTTTTGGAAAACTAGATTCTGGCAATTGACACATTAACACGAACAAATCAAGAACTCATTGGTCGGAACGAGTTTAAAAACAACAAAATCTCAAAGCAGCGAATTGATTACAAACCATGTCCAGAGTAACAAGGGTCGCTTAACTAAACAGCGACTTGAAAATTAAAGCAGAGTGAGTAAAAAGAGAAAACTAAAGAAAACTTAATCAACTTCTTCAATCTTGGGGCCAGCACCACCGCTACCACCAGTAGGCGCATCATCGTCCATTCCTCCTGCACCGCCCATATCAGGCCCAGCACCACCCTGGTACATCCTAGCAATGATTGGGTTGCAAATAGACTCTAGCTCCTTCATCTTATCATCGAATTCATCAGCCTCCGCCAGCTGATTTCCATCCAACCATTCAATGGCTTGATCAATTGCATCCTCAATTTTCTTCTTATCAGCTGCGTCGAGCTTAGATGCAATCTTCTCATCCTTGATCGTGTTCCTCATGTTGTAGGCGTAGTTCTCGAGAGCGTTCTTTGCATCAACCTTCTTCTTGTGTTCTTCATCCTCAGCCTTGTACTTCTCTGCTTCCTGCACCATCTTCTCAATCTCTTCCTTGGATAGCCTTCCCTTGTCGTTCGTGATTGTGATCTTGTTCTTCTGTCCCGTAGTCTTATCCTCAGCAGACACGTTCAAAATTCCATTGGCATCGATGTCGAAACAAACGGTGATCTGCGGAACTCCTCGTGGTGCAGGAGGTATGCCGCTGAGCTCGAATTTCCCCAAGAGGTTGTTGTCCTTTGTTCTTGCTCGCTCTCCTTCGTATACCTGAATCAGTACACCGGGCTGGTTGTCGGAATAGGTCGAGAATATTTGCTCCTTCTTGGTTGGAATTGTGGTGTTCCTCGGAATCAAAACAGTCATGACACCACCGGCGGTTTCCAAACCCAAGGATAGAGGAGTAACATCGAGGAGTAACAAGTCCTGGACCTTCTCATTTCCTTCACCGCTCAAGATAGCAGCTTGAACAGCAGCTCCATAAGCAACAGCCTCATCTGGGTTAATGCTTTTGCAGAGCTCCTTCCCATTGAAGAAGTCTTGCAAGAGCTGCTGGACTTTGGGGATTCTTGTAGAGCCACCAACAAGGACTACGTCGTGGACACTGTTCTTGTCCATCTTGGCATCTCTCAAACATTTTTCTACTGGTTCCATACACTTCCTGAAGAGATCCATGTTGAGCTCCTCAAATCTAGCACGAGTGATGGTTGTGTAGAAATCGATACCCTCGTAGAGAGAGTCGATCTCAATAGTTGTCTGAGCAGTTGAAGAGAGGGTTCTCTTTGCCCGCTCACAAGCTGTCCTAAGTCTCCTAAGAGCTCTTGGATTCCCAGTGATATCTTTCTTGTGCTTTCTCTTGAATTCCTGAACAAAGTGATTAACCATTCTGTTGTCAAAGTCCTCACCCCCGAGATGAGTGTCACCAGCCGTGGACTTCACTTCAAAAATGCCCTCCTCGATCGTAAGAAGAGACACATCGAACGTACCACCACCCAAATCGAAGATCAAAACATTCTTCTCGCCAACACTTGAGGCCTTTTTATCAAGACCGTAAGCAATCGCAGCAGCAGTTGGCTCGTTGATGATACGCATGACATTAAGGCCAGAGATGACTCCAGCGTCTTTTGTCGCTTGACGCTGAGAATCGTTGAAATAAGCAGGTACGGTAACCACGGCGTTCTTAATCGCAGAGCCAAGGTAAGCTTCCGCAATCTCCCGCATCTTAGTGAGAACCATCGACGAGATTTCCTCTGCAGAAAACTGTTTCTCCTCTCCCTTGTAGTTAACCAAGATCATTGGCTTCTCAGCCGGACCGGAAACAACCTTGAAAGGCCAGTGCCTCATATCCGCCTGGACAGAAGGATCACTGAATCTTCTTCCGATGAGACGCTTAGCATCTGCAAAACACACAAGTTAATTACTCACTTGTAATTTACGGTTACAGCACAAGACACAAAACCAATCCCTATAGATTCCACCGTAACGAAACACGAAACCAAAATCTACAGGCTCCATCGTCACGAAACACGAAACCAAAATCTACAGACTCCATCGTCACGAAAAATACTAAACGTCAGAGATTGAATATCTGATTTAAAACTATATTACATGATTATAGATAGAATTGACCAAACCAACATATATATTAATCTACAAAATATAGACGCAAATCCTAAGAGATATCACATGCAGAGGGCAGATAAGTCCAAAAACTAAAACAGTGTTCTGAACTAAGAAAAGGCAGTGAGAATCTTACCGAATACGGTGTTGGTAGGGTTCATGGCAACCTGATTCTTAGCGGCGTCTCCGATGAGCCGTTCGCTATCGGTAAAAGCAACGTAAGAAGGAGTAGTACGGTTGCCTTGATCGTTAGCGATGATTTCAACACGGTCATGTTGCCAAACACCAACGCAGGAGTAAGTTGTACCGAGATCGATACCAATAGCTGGACCTTCGCCTTTACCCGCCATTAGAGATCAAAAATCTTCGCCGGAAAGAAAAAATTCAAAAACGAAAGAAAGTGAGCTTTAGGAAATTGTTTGTGAATTGTTGAGTGGTTTCTCTGTTTAGGCTATGAGGAAAGGGAAGGAGGAGGTGTTTAAATATGAGTGAATGATCGGTCGGTAAAGAGCTTCGAGAATGTTCATCAGATGAAATATCAGCCGTTGGATCTAATTTTCCCCCTTTAATATTCGTGTTTAATTTTCCCCCTTTAATATTCGTGTTTCCTTTTTTATGGTAATCGCTTCTAGCTCCTTCCAGATTTCTCTTTAAACATTTGTCAAAACTTTAATAGTAACTGGCGTTTTGAACAACAGTCTTGTCACCCAATTAACATTTTTGTACACTTTTTATCGTTTTCTAAACCGCCTTCAATTTAGTGAATGATTAAGATCTACCCAATAAACCAGACGAGTTAATAATTAGGTTCTAACAAAACGCGTAAACAACTTTAACAATAAAAATAAAAGCATCCTTGTTACAAATCGCATGCTATTCAAATACTATATAACATAGAATCTCCTTTTGGTATTTCACAACATTTTGACCGCGTAAATGCGAGACGGTAATTTTAGTAAAAGTGACTTGAATCTGTGGGTGTTGAAACAAGATTAATTAACTCCCAAGCTCAATTCGGGTTGATCCACATGTTAATCGTAATTAGTATTAACAAAATATGTAAGTTTTGGTTGGCTGGTTGGTTGTGTTTAGAATTTAGCATTATATAACAAAACCTAAACCATTTACCTGCATTTAATCAGGTATATAAAGATAGATTCTCCGAATGAAAATTGGAAATGGATAAAGGAATATCTTGCCAACATTTTCATATCAATAACTACAATGTTGTTATTGTCTCTTCTCAGTTTTCCACAGATATTAAACTAAAAGCCTTACATTATCCACTCAAGTGGCTTCGTATTTAGGATCAGCAGTTACGTAATGATAAGCAATTACCAATCCGAAGATAAATATGCCAAGAAAATTGGCTATAAACCCCAAGTCTTGATCATCAATCATCTGCATCAACACAAACAAGCATTTCAACAACAAATTCATGTTCCAAAAGCAACAATTTATCTAACCAGATAGTTCCCACAAATATTCAAATTTTATCAAACACAAAAAGTTCACAGAAGAGACTAACAGATTGCAAAGAGATATCCAAGAAAGAGAATGTGTTAAAAGGCAAACAAGAAACAGCAACCTAAACTCAATTAGAGCTAGACCCAAAACTCCACTTTGATCATTGATAGAAGAACAAAATTGAGAGTAGAATATAAAAATCCACAACCAAACAAAGAAAAAAGGATGATCCCAGTGGGAATCGAACCCACGACCTTTAGATTCGGAGTCTAACGCGATATCCACTCCGCTATGGGATCACATTGAAGAAGAAGTTGAGAATCGAAGCATCTAAAACCTAAAACGTGACACAAACCGACAACTAGAAATTTGGCACTTCTCGCTCGTTGATAGAGACGGATTCAAAAGGACCATTACACAGAAACAACTCTATCGCGAGAAAGACACAATTCATCATATTAAGACTCAGAGAGATTGCTAGATGATCAGAAAATCAAACACACTTGTTGGTTCAGATCTTACAAGAAGAGAAGCGTAAGATTTTACCGTTCTATCAGGACGAGCTTGGTGATAAAGGATGAGATCTCCAGGGACCAGAAACGATTTACAGAACGAAACAAAGCTATTGGATCTCAGGGTTTCGATGTCTTAAGGGTTTTCTTTTTATTTTACTTTATTGTCTGGCCAATTTTAATAAAAACGTTTCTCAACGTGGTTTATTTTGTGAATCGTACTATTTATTTTGTGAGTTTGTTTTTCTCAACGCCTTCTCGCTCACATTTATAGTCAGAAATGAAAACAAAGTTGTTTGAGTGGATCCATTAATACTTGTGATTTTCATTTGGATGTGTAAAATAAGAAAGAAATAAAGAGCTAGCTAGCAAGAAATTTTTCATGTTTGTCGTCCTCTCAGATGAGATAATGGAAGCCAAATACGAGAAGAAACTAGATGTTCTAGATTACAGAAGCAAAATTGTTAGGCTCACACTTTCACATAACCATATGAAGGCAAAATCACTCGACAGCCAAAGGCTAAAAGTCTATCTCTACTCCTCTACACAACACAAACCCTTAAGTGGTTTTGTTCCTGAATCCTGACTGTACAAAAGCAGAGCTCCAACCAAAATTAAAAATTTTGGAACCTGCAGTGTCTGTTCATGATTTGTTTTTACACAACACAGAATAATAAGAAAGGCTTCAGTGTGTTAGGCCAAAAAATGACATGCCGTCAAATATCAGACGAAGCTCAATGTTTCTGTAAGTTCCTTAAAAGTCGCACCATTCCCGCAGAAAAAGGAGAAGGCGTATGAGTTATGTATCACATATCTGTTGATCTGTCCAATTAACTCTTTACTATCAACATCTTTCTTCAGAACCTTCAGATCTCAATCAAAAACTCGGGAAAGCTTAGTACCATACAGTCCTCTAATGATTAGAGGCAAGATAACCAAAGTGATGTCAGATAAACTCAACAAACTGTATCACACACGAGCCGTATCTAAATTCACTTGCAGATTTCCCAGCTACTTTCAGCAACGAGTCCAGTATCTATGAATCGCCTTTCATTTTCACTAAATTGTATTCTTCTTTTTCACGGTAGGAAGCGGATAATTGAGGTGGTCATAACGTATTTCTCTAAGATTTTCTGAAACTGAGAAACTTACAGATGCCATATATAAGAAACTGGACACTTCTGAAACTCGTGAGTTCAAAGCTCGTTTGATAGTTGATGTATACCACACATTTGCAAGTATGGATTCTCTAGCAGCTTCTCATTATTGCTCTGCACAAAACAGGAATATTATTAGTGCGGATTACTTTTACATATAGCACAAAACAAAGGAAAAGCTCATTGATGTTTGAGGTTATATGACTCTACACTCTGAATAATTACAATAACATTACCTGCTGAGCCTTAAAGACAAGCTTCTGAAGCATGTTTTGGTAATTCTCTGGATCCTCCGTCATCATCCTCTGAAATAATTCAAACTTTAACCGGTGAGCCAAAAGAAATTTGGAAACTTATTTTTCTTCCAATGTATGAATTTCAAAATAATAATGGTGTATTCGAGAAATCTTCTTGCCTTCAGAAGAAATGCTGAAGCGTAATAAGCCACCCTTGAGTCAGTATCATCCAGGAGTTCCCTGCATACAAAAACATTAGTTTGTATATGCCATGAACCACGTCTCACCATAAATCATTTGGTTTGGACGTATGGAAGAGTCAATGAATCACCTAAAGAAACTCTCTCCGCCAACTTCTTCAAAGGCAATTGCATCTGCAGTGCATTTACCAATCAGAAGTAATAGTAGAGTGGCTCGAATATCAGAGGTTGCCCCTGGAATATTTCCTCTTCCTTTACTCCCAACAGCGACACCAAGCGCAATGTTGTCAGTTGCTGCCCCTGCTAGTTGAATCAATGGCCAATAGAACAGAGCCGCAGGAACACGAGCAACCAGCTGCATAGGGACGATGGCCTGTCCACGAAGAAGCATTGCTGCCATTGACGCTGTCTCGCATGTTGAAACAGAGACATTGTTGTACCGAGGCCTAGTGTCAGCTTCATCCATACCTTCTTTATAGCTGTTACGATGAGAAGTTTCAAATTTGCTATTTCTATCAGCTAAATTGGGGACTGCATCCTCGTCAGTAGACAAAACTTTCAAGCACAATTGCGAGAAAAGAATGTCACACATCTGCGTGGAAACAACAAAGAGAAGACACAAGTGGAATTAAACTTCATATGCGTGGATCCCAATAAGAGAGAGACAATTGACTTCTATGGAACTTACTTGAAAAATATAACGTAATTGACTACAAAAAATATTAGTAAGCTATAGACTGGACTTTGATTGGACATTTGACAAAACAGATGAAAAGAACGACCAAAAGGTGAGTAGGAAGATGTACCTTTAAGATATTTATTCTGTCAGTCTCATTTATTTGTGCCATCAAACTTAAGGCATTGCTCATTATGTCTATAACAGCATTTGCTTTCTCTAGTCGTTTGTCTTTATGATCCTGACTAGAATTTTCACTACTTGATCGTTGTGTCTCATGCTCATCTAGTAAGAACTTGGAGCGCATAAGAAGCTTCTCCAGAATGAACAGGAAACCCCATCTGATAACACTGTTCTTTGACTTCAAGAGTCCACATAGAAGATGAATGGAAACAGGTATATCAGAAGTAACCAGAGAGTCAGAGGCACCACATTGGGCAATTTTTTGCTGCAGCTCTTTTATGCTTAGCCATATGCCTCCACCACTCTCTTTACTAATTTCGGCAATCAGAAGATCCCCCAACCAGATATATCCATTTTGACGGTATGTGGTCCTTTCTGAATGAAGAAGAGAGTGCAAAGTAGCCCAAGCTAGATTCACTGACATGCTTATATCGTTTCTTAATTCTTGGATGCTTTCCATGAACTTTGTAGATTTGGTTATTTGTTTAAGATGCAGGAACTCTTTGTCCAAGTGAGTAAAGGAACCTATTATTGTGTCAAACTTTTCCATAATATCTGTCAAAAGCTGCAAGAAGATTTATTTTTAAAAAATAAGAAAATAATAGTTAGGAACGAGCTTTGATTGGCAAAGACTATCATCGAAGACTCTTTGACAAATTCTCAGAAGGCAATTTGCAATATATTCTAATAAGAAAAAACCTACCTGGTTTAGACGTTCGCTGTTGCTGAACCCAGACAATGCTGCAGCAATTGATCTCCGCAAAATTTCTTCTATGCCTTCAACACCAAGCTTAACAGTAAAGTAGAAAGCTTCAGGTGCATCGGCCCGAGCAAACAGAGCAGCCAAAGGTTGAATCTCATCATCCGTGTACTCAGAAAGACCAGCAGCTGAGTATGTCTCATTAATTTGATGCAGGACACAGTCGAATAAAACTGAGTAGAGATTTCTTCTTTCCTCTTTAGTGGTTGCCATAGAGTACTGCATCAATCAAATAAATCCCTTTATCTACTAGAAAATTATTGGCGCTAGAAGTTTCTATTTGGATGACTTTTGAGACGGATCAATTAGCCTAGCAAATTACATTTTGGCAGTACCTCAAAAAAAATGAATTCCACACCACCAATCAGATCGACCTGGTCTATTAAAAATTTCGGGGCATTTGTAATTGCTTTGGTAGAGCCATCTATTTCTGGAGATCGATAAAACATATTCGTCATTATACAAATAAGCTTGGAATGAACAACTTCTGACCAAGAATTTCTTTTGCTAGTTCCCAGAAGAGCTTTAATAACCTGATTCAAGGAAAGTGATGGTATTAGAAGGTAAAACTTAGTATGAGAACCATCTTTATCAGAGCATGCAGCAGGATACAAAAATCATAGTTACAGCAGTCCAAAAACAAAGACTACGGACAGATCCAAATGAGAATAGGATGGGTATGAAAAGAGTATTCCACAAAGCACAAGGCAAAGATACTATTCAGTCTCATATGACAAACATACCCTTATGTCAAGACCATTTAGCTGGTTTCTCCATATTTTGCCTCTATCACATATAAAATAGAGCAAGCAGCTGAGAGCAGAGGCCCAAACGGATTCTTCCTTCTCCTCAACCTACGAAATGGATTTCGAAGATATATAATCCCAAACACGTCTAGTTTCGATGTAAAGCAAAGAAGCATGAAAAAAGTAAGACACCTGAACTAGGAGAAGAAGTATTTCAAATAAAATCTTCAATATCCAAGACTCAAAGTTCTCAATTGCTGAAGAAGTGCTTGACATCTTAGGCAAGTCTTTCGCTCTCGCCCCTTGCAGCAGAAGCTTACTTTCGTTGTCCACATATGTTTCTTGAGCGTATTCTTCTTCAATGGTTGTAGCATTATCACTTATCATTGGCTCTAATAGTTGTGCATGGACTCCTAAATTAAGAATTAAATCAAATACACGAATCCTACAAGCTGTTTTTGTGGAGCATAGCATTTCCTGTAAATGAATTTTTATTAATGGCAGGAGGAGTTGGCAAGCAGATTTAAATATCATGATAATACATTGTAGTGTCAAAAGTTACCTCAAGCATGGACAGAGTAAGAGGAGCAGCGATTCTAGCGTCCAAGACATACCTAAAAAATAGGTTTTGCAAAATGGTTATACCATTAAGTTTCTCCATAATAATAAAAAGAAGGAAAGAATGATTAGAAATTTTAATGAGACTACATGATTAGGTTGACAGCAGATTAATGTGGTACATGAGAAAGCATATTATAATATAAAGAGCGTACATGTCAATAACAAGCTTTATTAGGACGCTCACAGCCACATCCATCGATGGCTTCCCAGTCTTGCTCGTTAATTGGGGTGATACAGTCATTTGATTTGAAGGAGTAGATGCAGCCTCAGAACAAACAGCGGCGATTACCTCACCTACCTCAGCAGTGTTTAGGCGCAGTGGTTGTTGTTCACTGCAAAATCATGCAAGGGACAAGAGTGATTTGTTGAGATAAAGGCGAAAGTTAAAATATGCATGAGAAAGATCCTTCCATGCAACCCCTTTTCTTCACAACAGATATCAGCCATGGATATACAGAATAGGGGAAGAGCCTTAAACCACTCATAAGTCACAACGAAATAAGTTATACGGATCGTTTAAATTTTATTCAGTTGCAGCTCTTTGTCAGCATGCTCAACAGTGCTAACCTGAGAGAGGCTAGCATCAGGCACTATAGTAAGGGTTCAAAAGTGCAAGCTTATTACATGCCATCACGCAAAACTTTATTATATTAATGTTATCGATGACTCAGCAAAAAATAAATGAGTAACATCAAGTTAAAAAGAAAAACCCAAAATAAAGCATGTTTTTCTCTACCTGTAATGACGATACTGAAAAAGTGGCCTGGCCCGTGGACGAAATGTGTTTACTGTGGAATCATCCCTGCAGATTATGCAAATCCTCAATGTAAGAACTCACACAAACTTCCAAGACAGAGATTTGTGCTTTGATATAAGAATTTGACCAAGACATCATCCTCATTAGGTACAATAGTGCAAAGGTGCCGGCCCCTCTATCTATTGTATATAGCACCATTTATGAGATTTTTTGGAGACAATTCAGAACTGCCATTCTTTCAAAGGTAGAATACTCTCTAACAATGCAGAAAGGGTCATAAGCTTTTTTTCATTACGTAGAGGGTTTTTGTTAACGCAAAATGCTGGTTTCCAAGAAATAAAAGAACAAGCTGTTATTCATCAACTCAGCCAGCAACGCTATTTCAGAAAATGCCCCTAATAAAAAGTGGAGTCCATATAATGTTTTTATTGCTTTAACAATCAACAGATAGCTTCTAATCTAGAGGAAAGAATTATAACCACTTATTGAAATCGAGGAGTCAGGTATTTTTGGCAGCTTGAAAGAGAGCCATGTGAAAGCTTGCAAGGCATAAAAAACAAGTACAGCCCTAACCCCTCTCTTTGCAAAGTCCTTCAGAAAAAAAACACAATGGAGTACATACCAGATCTGCTGAGCACCAGCTCTAGTGCGTTTGGAAGCTGTTATTGCTCTCAAGTGGGAGCGAGCTGAGGCTGAGTTTGTTATCATTGTGACTGAAGCTGGCTGCAGCAGTTGTTCTAAGTAAGGCGTCTCTGCGGTACCAAAATATTTCCAGTGCTGGCCCTTCATTTTAGCTTCCATATCTCCTACAAGCAGACCGGCAGCACCAACTTCCAGAATATTACATTTGGTCATGTCTTGGAGATTAACAGGGCGTTCACTAACCATGCAGAGAAAATGTTCAGCAATGGCAATGCAATGAAGGAATTCATAAGATATTAATTGAACAGAGAGTGTCTATGAAGATACAAGAGTGTCTAGTCAGAAAAAGAAGCCAAAATGCGTCTGAACATTTGTAAGAATAGAAATCATGTACAATGTACCTTTCACAAGAAGCTGATGATAACTGGAACTCCCCATCCCAACGCCAATTCAGTAAGTCTGAAGATATGTATTCAATGTCTTCCAGGGCATTAATTTCTTGTATATTTGACAAGTTTGAAACAGACAGATTTGAAGCGTCTTTTTTCTGGGGAGATTCTGCAGCATTTGCAGGACTTAGTTGGGAATTGAATGATTTGCTCAACAAAGAGGATAGAGATGGCAATAATTGTCTTGATGCAAGAGTAGCTCCCGCAAATGCTGCAGGTTGAAATGATCTCCTTGGTTTATGTACAGCCACAAGGGAACGCACATAATGCAATGACTTCACGAGAGCCGCAGAAGCAAAACTGGACACTGGCAAAGGAGAAGCACCTGCTGGTGCTGATAAAACAGGCAATGATTTTTGCTTCAAGCTAGCATCGCATTCAGAAATCAGATTTACGCAAAATTTATCGACCTGCAGTAATGTCTCATCACCAGGTTTATATCTGTAGAGTAGAACACCCTAAAATTATTATTATTTAGAAGTAAACTTCATGCAAAACATTGGAAGATATGTATACATATTAAAGACAAACCTCATAATATAGCAAAAAATATTGTATACTTAATCTCTAGACGTGAACAACCAGTATATCCCCTTTACATACACCTGATCTACCAGACAGTTAACTAAACAAAACAATCCCCATAAACAGAGCACAAATTATGGCTATCGAAAGAACGTTGAGCTTAGGGACATGGATAAATGAGGACATGGTGGTTCAAAGAAGTAGATGAACGACAACAAATTACATCCTTCGACCAGATAAAATTACCTTAAAAGATATCGCTTCAGTAGTGCCACACACCTCGTAACCACAGCTGGACTGCAAAAAATCGATTGAACATAAGCAACATCTAATACTTAAAACCATGATACTTGAGATTTACTTAGATTCTTGCAATCTGCATCAACAATAGGTTAGCCATGTGTCCTTAATACTTTAGCAGTGATATATCTATTTAGGAACTTTTCCGAATCTGCTCGCAATCTTCTAGGAGTCCTTCCCCAGTTCCCCCCCCACAAAATTTTGTCTAAGACATCTATTCAGATTGTCATTTATTCTACAAACACCTTTAAATAATAGTTAGATCACCAATAAACTTACAAAACTAAAATACTTCTATTCCCACGAAATTATAGAAAGCTATCCCTCTAATACTTTATCTCCCTTTTAGATATAGCTACATTAATTGCATTTACATCTCCCATATTCTGGTCAAAATCTCCCACTTCCAGCATTGAAATCCCAGCTTCCGCAGCATAAGTAAACAAAGTAATAAGCTCATTCCCTAAACTCAATTTTGTCCACCAGTTCAGGCCTTCCAGATTTTAAGACTTTCATCTAGCTGAATTCTCAGGCTCAATCCATATAACGCAATTTCACAATGCGAATTGCAAATGTTACAAGGACCGAGCATACATGTCGCCATTCCATGATATGAATTAAGACAGTCAAAGTTTCACCACATGGTGATAAACATATGAGCTACTAATCAATTACCTGCGATCTCTCTCTGCTATAGTATGCTCTAACAGCATGTTGTAGGCCAAGTCAGTCGTGGCGGAGGCTGACAGATAATCCTATAATCATCAAGTCATTGTGTGAGGCCAAGCAATTTCAGTAGGACGCAGAATAAAATCTACAAATCAACTACGAAAGGTCCTATTCAGATGAAAACAGAATTAGCCATCACATATCACTCTACCTAAATCTTTAAGCATATTGGGCCTCAAATACAATGGCGTGGTATATAGCATGGTGACTAGTAGTACTGGTTTCACAATAGAATAGAACATTCCCAGCTCTAAAAATCAATTGCGACACCAACACATATATCAACGAAAACAAAAGCCCTAGATGCTCCATTCCTCTCTTAACACAATCATAGAATAGGATCAATTCACCTCAAATTAAACGCGAAAATAGAAACAAATAGAAGAGAGATAATCCCATTTCAAAATAAGGAAAACAAAGCAAGCATAGGGTAGGTGCTACACACCCGAAGATTCCTGAGAGCTTCAGACGGAGCCACGGAAGGCATCGCGCCATAGTGAGAGTTAGCCGGAGGAGGGGAGGAAGAGAGGCAGTCCGCCACGGCTCGGCGCAGAGGCTCAGGTGGCTTCTTAGATGAAGAAGATCTAAGCCGCGCGGCTGAGCCAGCAACGCCAAGCTGCAGCAACCGGGAGGTTCCAGGACTTTGACCGGGGCTATAGGAGGAAGACATGAATCAAATCTCGCCGTAGTTGTGCCACTCTTGCTACGAGTAGTAAAAAGACTTTTTCGATTTGGTTCCGTTGCTGGCTACGTCGTGTCTTTCACATTCACAGTGATGAGCTGTCAAACTCTTCTTCGTTTTGAATCCCATGGTGAAATCTAATAACAGAGACATTAGTTTTGCAATCTGGTCCCTCTTGTTTTAATATTTTTAAGATTCAGTACCATATATATTGAGAACCTTGAATCCATTTTTAAAAAGCGGGCCCATAACCCGAAATAAAAAGATGGGCCCAACAAGTTGTCCCATAATCCACGTGACTTGCTGACTGTGCAGATCCGGTCTTCACGCTCACAGTTTGCTCCTTCCCCAATGGCCATAATAAAAGAAATTTATCACTTTTTTTTTTTATCTCTCATACCAAATCTGTTCTTTGTTTGACCCCCTCTTCCAAAATAAAAATATACATTTTTGTTTGATCTTTAATAGCTTAGTAGGTAAAGTCGCCCAAACCCTAGATCTAACCCCAGCCGTCAGATCTAATCGATCGGGCAATTTCTTCTATACCGTTGGAATCAAGCAATGGTGGAGGTAGAATCGTATTTGTGGGTATCCAGAAGAGGCGTGAGGATTATCTCGAAGTTTGGTGTTTTTTCATCTTGATGGCCAACAAATCGAATCTCCTCTAAACATATCTTCTTTTTATTTCGGTCATGTGTGATTTGGTCGCGCGTACGGGTCGGCTCCAGCAGCGTTACGAGCATGGCTGTCGTCTCGTAGCCGGGTATTGTTTCTGATCCACCCTCGTTCGTTTTTTATTCTAATTGGGTTTGTATTCGTCTCTTTGGACTTCATGATTTGGTATGTAATGTGATATCTTTTCGTCTATCATGGGGCGATTGATTATTATGGGTGTAAGTGTTGGAGTCTTGGATATTTGTTTTCATGGGTCCCTGCGTTTCTTTTGCTATCTGCATGAACACGGATTATGCTGCTTCGTGATTAATTGGGCTTTTTAGAGTCTTGTTATGTCTGTTTCTATCCTAGGATTGCGACTTTGGATTCCATCACGGTTTGAATCTCGTTTGAAGATTCTTCATACTTACATTTCAATAAGAGTCCTGAGCTAGAGGATTTTTGTTATAATATCCAATTGTTTGATCGTGGTTAATGACATGCTGCAACGGACCATGAAATTTGCCATTTTATTTGTCTTTGGAGATGATTTTGGACCTTTGCTTAACAAGTTCAATTTGGGGCAATTATAGGTGTATTCCGTTTAGGTATATAAAAAACTCTGAGGAAGATGGTAATACTGAATCTGGGAAAGTGGTTCAAGTGCTGATGATCAGCTCATCTAGTGGACCAGGACTTTTGTTTCCCAAGGTAAAAAGCTTATGCTGTTTCTTCTTGCTTTTTCCTTTGTTTTGGTAACAAATTTAACATATTCAGTTTGATGGATTCATATAGGGAGGATGGGAGAATGATGAGACAGTTAGGGAGGCTGCAGTGAGGGAAGCAGTGGAAGAAGCAGGAGTCCGTGGGATCCTAATGGTAAAACCCTTATTGCATAGTCCTTTGTCATTGTTGCAGCTGGTTCTGAATGTGTAGGAAAGGAACATTGCAGGATTTTTTGGGCAATTATGAGTTCAAGAGCAAAACACACCAAGATGAGTTCAGTCCAGAAGGTTTATGTAAAGCGGCAATGTATGCGTTGTATGTGAAAGAAGAGCTAGAGACGTGGCCAGAACAGGCGACGAGAACACGAACTTGGCTGACTATTGAAGAAGCCGTAGAGAGTTGCAGGCATGCATGGATGAAGGATGCATTGGTGGAAGGATTCTGTAAATGGCATAAGGAGAAGATGGCTAAAGGAGAGGTGATTACCGATGAAAATTTGAAGTAAGTGTGCATAATCCTCTGAGTGTTGGTTTCATTTCTTTCGATTTTGTTTTTACTTCTTTTTTTCTTAAGTCATATGCATGGAGAAGCTGTGCCTGCGAAACAGAAGAATTTCTAAATTTCAAAGTTCAATTATTTCCTTCTTTCACAGCTGTCTTCATCATTTTCAATCATTCTGAAAAAGAAAAAAAGGAAAAAAAAGACAACACTGACAAGATTAAGAAATAGTTTGTTGTTTTGTGTCGAAGAAATTGTTTTGCTTTGTAAACTCAGTTGAATTTTACTATTCAGCTAGTTTTAACGTGATTCAAATGTCATATAATTATTAGTTTTGTTATGGTATCACATATTGGAAATGAAGATGGATATAAAACACATACAAGTGATATTATTTAGGGTTTGGATCGAAAAACATACAAGTGAGTAGCACTTTAACACATTTAAGATCTAAAATAACATTACTTTTAAATAGGCGTCTGCCACCAAATTCGATATTCAATGCCAATAGAACATATTTTCTGTAGAAGTTAAAATTTGAAAGAAATGTATATATATTAAAACAGAAAAATGTAAAAAAAGAAGGAACATATCAATACAGGAAGAAGAGCGATGTTGGAAACTTATGCCCGGGTTCGTAAAAACGGAACAATGGGCTTGTTATTAAGAGTTAACATGTCTTCATCAAAGGACCACCGCAGAGACATTCGTTGTCACTAAACGACGTAGCTTCGAGGTGATCAAAAGGAGAACCAGTTGGAATACGCCCACAAAGCTTGTTATGGCTAATATCGAGATGACCCACAAACCTAGCTGACGTTATTGAATCCGGGATCCGACCCGATAAGGTGTTGTGGGACAAATCAAGCGACGCGAAATAGGTTCTTGACCCGAAAACGTCGGGTATGGGTCCTTCTAACGAATTTCGGCTTAAATTCATAACACCAAAACCGGAATTGCTAAGCAATGAACCGGGAATTGGACCGGTTAACGAGTTGCAATCGAGATTTAAAAGAGATAGTACCTTCATGTTACCCATCCATTCTGGTATCGGACCTTCGATATGGTTACTGGATAGATCCAGATCCGCTAACCGTTTCATACCCGAGATTGACTCTGGGATTGACCCGGTTAGCTCGTTACGCCCCATTAAAGCTCTGCTTAACATCTTCAACGATCCGAAATCCGCCGGGATCACGCCGGTGATTCCGTTTTCCGTCAACTCAAGATGTTTCAACCCAACGAGTGACGTCAACGACGCCGGAATCTCACCGGACATTTGATTCTCCGCGAGGTTTAAAACAGTGAGTTTGGAGAGTTTACCGATATCCGTGGGAATTTCTCCGGTGATTCTGTTGCCGGCGAGATCGAGGATACGAAGCGAGGCCAAGGAAGTTACGCATGGAGGAATCTCTCCGGTGATTCCTTTCCAGTCAGCGAGGACGAGAGAAGTGAGTGCGGTTAAATCACAAACCGCCGGGTCAATCGAACCGGACATAAAACCAGACCGACCTGCTTTTTGGAAAATGGCGTCTTCAGATTCTCCCCGGAGAGAAATATCAGTAACACGACCCGAATCAGGATCACAGCTAATACCATACCATTGCTTACAACAGTCAGTGTTTTCAGTCCAAGTGTTGAAGATGCCGAGGTTTGGTTCACTCAGAGCCGACTTGAAAGCATTAAGAGCCGTCTGATCTTTAGGAGAGCAGCATCGGACGACGGAGATGGCGGAGACGAAAACAACGACGAGTAATGAAGTAAACGACGAAGCCAACAAGTTTCTCATATTTGAAATAAATATTTTGACAGTGAGAGGGAGTGGTCTTGTGAGAATATTGGATTATATAGAAAACGTAAGGATGCAAAAGAAGAGAGAGACATTGCATGTGCATGGCATAATGGCCATGTGCATCTTTCTACTATTGTTCTATATTCATTGTCATTTTTATTTTTTCGATTAATTCCATTTATTATCTTAATGAATCTATTCTTTTACCTTTTAGTTTATTGTATCAACGAGAAGGATCATGTGTGTGTGTGTCAGTTCTTTTACATTTATAATGTTATCTGATTTATTCGGATGGATCTAGCTTCATACCATGATCCGTGATCATATTCATTTATTTCAACGGTTGATTTTCTTCAATGTAACAAACTTATATGGAATTTAACACGCACAAAAAGTAATTAAACTTACGATACAACCATACGCATAGCGTTAAATCCTAGAACAAAATCTACTCCTATGTACCAAGAGATAATTAAATTGACAATTAAATAATTAATGCGTATTATCAGACGCATTAATACAAGGCCATAAGATTAATGCAGGACTTCTGGAGGGTGAACTTAATTTCTAAGGTCTATTGTCATGTTACAGCAATCATTATGAAATCTCTTTTACTGATATTCCAAAACCTCACATCAATATAAACTTTAGTATACGACTTATGGTGTTTGTAATTTACCAATAATTAGCGACAGCATTTAATAAAACAAAATATGGTTGGTCCTCCTTAAATACTTTTACATGTGACTCATGTGGTCCTACATACGCATTTAATTAAGCATCTGATCTCCTCTGTCCAAAATCTGATCCTTTTTTCTTTTTTTCTTTTTTTTCTTTTTTCCTAATTTCTCTTGCCAAATCTACCTTCCCCAGTCCCCTTGGCATTTGATTTTGCTAGTTTATCATAATATGTAACAATTTCTTACAACTATGTCACATATATATATATATATACAACCTTGTTGAGAAAATAATAATAATGAGCAAAATTATTAAAGCTTTTACAGCATTAATGACCTGAATGTCGTAATTAGCGTTGTCCTGGTTAGGACATGATTCAACGCCCATCACATGCTCAGGGGTTCAAGATCCGTTTTATTGGAGCTGTCTTTTTGTTATTTATTAGTAATAATTTTCCATGTCATTGCTCAATACCAAAATATAATTTCAATCACAACCGTACCGTAGTATGCAACCATTTGTAACGTGTTAGTATACTAGTTGCTGTATGTTACCATATCAACTCAAATTCGAATTAATGCATGTGAAAATATGAATGATAAGTTGTCTTTATTATTACAGAGTTTGTTTCCTGACCGGTTCTTAACCAAGTTCTGAGCTTCATTACATGTTTTGTTTCCTAGGAGTGTTCTCGTTGGGTTCTTTTCGGATTGAATCAGTCTTGTTTTGATTTAAACTTCAGTATTCGTTTCTAAGAGCTAATTGTCTTACTAGTGTTGTTTGCTTATGATTCTTATGTTAGTTTCTCTTGTTTGGACATAGACATATAGTTTTTCCTTTGTTTGAGCTTGTTTTCATAGATTTTTATTTTCCATCATATATAACTTTCAGATGGAAAAGGTGTCTTTATAGCTTTCAATATGATTTACATTTGGGAGATTTATTCGTAACTTTGTCTTTTGACAATGATTGTCTTGATTATTATGAATTTCATATCTTAGAACTGCTTATCTATTTTGGAGTGATTTGTGACTGACAAGTGACAAGATAATTTGATTAGGCCTTGAAAAGCAACGATTTTTTTGTCTTTGGCATAAAAGACGAATTAGTAACAGTCGTGGTCCCTGTTGTAGCATTTACAAATTCAATAATATTCATGTTGATACATTAAAAAGACAACTTACAGTAAGCAACAATGGTAGAGAAGAAGATGAAGCAGTCAGGACTCAGTAGTAGAAATAATTCCAACAAGTGATATCTCTTTATATTATCCATAATAAACTCAGTTTGCCAAAAGACCTATACATTGGTTTTCAACTCTTCCTTTTTTTTGGAATGAATAAAAAAAACAGAGTTAAAAGGAATTTTTTTATATAGAGAAAAAAAAAAAGAAAACAAAAGAAGGAAGTTGAATTGCGTTAATGCAATGTGCTTATATATATAGTGAATATATGTATATATAAAATATATATAGATTTGTTGTGAGAGTGAGTCAAGTTGAAGAAGGTCCAGCCAAGTCACCACCGCCTGAGATGGAGAGGAGAGGTCGGCGTGAGACACTACGACTGATGAGTTGTGAATCAAGGAACACAACTATTACAGTTATATCATCATGAAAATGTCTCCTCACTCCTCTATCGATCTTTTTTAGATCTGAATATCTCATCTCTCTTTTCTTTGCTGCCTCTCTTAGAGCTGTTTTTATTAGCTTCCTTGCTATTCCCTGCATCCATATGTTCTCAATCTATCTATATGCACACAAAATGAACCAAAGAAAGAAAGAAAGAGCAAGTGGCAGTCTTACATTGCGTGGGCATGTGTTCACAATGTCAACAGCTTCCTGATTGCTTAAGTGTTCCCACAAACCATCTGATGCAAAAATAAGAAACTGATCTTCTGGATGAATTTTGTGTACTGTAATTGCCGGCTCTGCTCTAAGTATGGGCTTATGAAAAACCTCAGGGACCCTGAACTTTGCTAACAATGGTTCCCGGTTGAATTCTGCTTTCTTTAAGTAGGCATCACCAATCGAACGCGAGACCTATAAGAACCATAAGCCCAAGGTTATTATATCTTGCAAGAAATCTCTTTATCTTCTTAAAGCGAAAATATTGTAAATCTCTTCTTTTGCTTTTAAAAGACATATATGCATAGAGCTAGTTTGTATCTTCCGCAGTCAAGCTACTTGCAAGAAACAAATGGGCAATGAGTGTAGGATAACTTTTACCTGTATAATACCTTTGACACGCCAAACTTTGTGTTTCAAGACCACAATCTGAGGATCATTTGGATGCAACAAGCGCAACTCCTCTCTCACAGATTCAAGACTTGCATTGTGTTCAGACGATAATTGAACAGCTTTGACAATTTTATAAGCTTTTTCCAGTCTTCCTAGAACAACCCGAGAATCTCCCGCGTTTGCAATGTACAACAATCCACTACATATGATCCCTACCAAACAACATGCTCCAACAGAAGCAATTTGTGGTTTAATCTGCCACTGCCGCCGAACAAGAGAAAGAAAATCTTCTTCTGTAGCTAAAAACGCTTTGGTTATAACAGAGGCGGACATTCCATGATTCTCTGATGTAAACTCTGCAATCAGAAAATGTTACCAAGTAAACAACTTATCTAATTCAGCTAGAAAGAAAAAAAACAAAAGATGGATATGGCAAAAGACATACTCCTGATGTTATCGAAGAGATGTTTATTGACGAACCGGGCTGCTTCTGGGCCTCCATGACCATCATAAACACCAACAAAAGTAGCCTGAGGACCTGAATCAAACATACTAACAGGTCCTGACTCAAGCTTGCTATGATCTTCGAGAAGATTGTTGGCTTGAATGACAGACATAGAGAACTCTCCAGCAACATGGTTTCCAGAATCTTTATACCAAAGAAGTCCATCACATCGTCCATTAATATCATTCTTAGTTGAATGTTCTCCCTTCACAGAAGGTCGCCTCCAACATGGTGCTACCATCCGCAAAATAGTTGCCGATACCATAACTCACATAATCCCCTCAAAATTTCACTTCATTTAAAATAAAAATCACTAACACCCAAACGGAACCAATCAAATTTGCTATCTCCTCCTTTCCCTATAAACAAAAATTTCAACATCTCAATATGAAATTAACCAATCAACCAATCTACATTGCCGCATATTCAAATTCAAATTCCTTCAAGGATCGATATGTGTAGTCAGACAAAAATACAGCAATTACCTTTTCTAAAATTCGCAATAAAAATTAAAAAAAAGTCGCGAAATGATTACTTTCCGAGCAAGTGGATGAACAGGATCGAGATCGGGAGGCAGATTGATTGTTTCGAGGGAGTTACGATACGAAAGGGAATCGTAACTCCGGTTGGTTTACAAAGAGAAAGAAGGAAGAGAGATGACCAAAAAAATACAAATTTTAGAGCGACTCTGTCAGAATTCCATATTTGGGGGTTCCATTTCTCCGAATTTTCTCTCTTTTAATTTCTTTTTCTTTTCTTTTCGTTCGATACTTTTTTCATTTGCTTTCGAGTTTAGCTGTTTAGGCATTGACCTCACAAACAGCCCGACGTTTTAGGCAGCTTTTCTCCCAAATTTAGCAACATTTCTCCATTTTTCAAGTTATATTTATAATTAAATACTATAATCCATAGATTTTATTTATTTTAAAATTTTTTATCATTTTTAAAATTATAATTTTCGGGTCTTCAAATTGGGTTCGGATCATACTCTTTCGGATTCAATTCTTTCGGCTCCGAATTTTTACATATATGTAGGACTCATTACTATTTCAGTTCGGTTCTAGTTAATTCCATTTAAATTCGAGGCGGTTCAATTCCAAATTAAAAAAACCAAAAATCACTACAAAATATCTGAATCATATCATAAAAATACTAAAATAAAAATATATAAAATAACGAAAAAATACATAAAACATATTTGAATACTCAAATATTCAAAACATAGATGAATATATCTAAAAATATCAAAAAAATATTCATAAAATACTTAAAATTTACTTTAAAAATATCTTAAAAATACTATAAAATTAGATATTCGGTATCTTTTTGATTCTCGGTTTAAGTCCAATTGTTTAGATCCAAAATTTTAAGATCTGTTAATATCTTTTTTTTTCAGATTCAAATCTGGGTATTATGTTCAAGACTAGGCTAGAGTTAAATTGCATTGTTTATGTAATAGTCTAATATGTAAGGTGCTGTGACATTTAAAATGACAAAATCTCTTGGTGTTTTACATACGGACAATAGAATCTCCACATATGGGTAATGGGTTATTGATGTCACACCGAAACCACCCTGTGGTCAAGAAATTAAGGCTGAAGACCTTTGGTGCAAAGTCGCAAACCATTTGCATATCACGTCACAGCCTTCACTTCAACCTCCAAGCCAAAGAGCAAATAATAAACAAGTTTACATAAAATATAAAATGTCACAACTTAAAACGCGCAATACATACATCGTTATATTAGTTTACATCAATAATTTAGAATATGCAAATTGGCATGTTGTACGCGCAGCTTTACAACCTCACAGGTTGGTTTCGGTGTGACAGTTTTAACCCTAAAATCGCCTATTATTTTGAAATTCCCTGAAATAAAAAAGTCCAACATGTCCCAAATACCTGACCAAAAGTCTGAAACATAACATGCAGTTGGGCTCGATCCTAGTTAACATATTAACACATTTTTTACATCGATTTCTAATCCAAAATTTTCAAATTCTATTATATACAAGATTACATGATTTTCTGAAATTAAATGTTGGTGAAAAAAATTATAGAAATATATATTTAACTATTGAGCAAAGATCTTTCTTCACGTAATCAAATCTATGCATGATTATTCGTATAATTTGTTCTACATAATATCCCATAATATTTTTTAAGAAAAAAAAAGAATAGAGGAACATGACTACTTGTTTCATAAACAACTTGGCCCATATTGCATCGATATCTCTCGTTCCCTCATATCTCAAATAAAAAAAGTTGTAATAAATAAATACAGAGTATACTGAAAGTAATCAGATAATTATATTTTTTTTTTTAAAAAAGAAAGAAATGAAAGAGAAACATGTAGTTGTCCGGTGTATGGTGTCACAAGGCATTCTAGAATCGTTGAAATGCAATATTAAAATAGTCTGTAATTCCGAGAAAGTGGAGAGGGTATGTATGTAATTTTCTGAGAAGACGGAAAGTGGGGATGGTGGAAGGAGAGATGATAAGAGTTGGAAACGCGTCTCTATGAGCCCCATATTCCCATTCATTTCCTCTTTCAAACTCTCTCTCTCCTCGAATCGATTCGTAACTCGTCGGAGGAGCAGGGAGATTCAGTCAAAAATAACACATGGCGCAGAGAACAGAGAAGGAAGAAACCGAGTTTAAAGTCCTCGAAACCTTGACGACCACCACCACGACTCCGACGCTTTGTACCAATAACTGCGGTGTTACAGCTAATCCAGCCACCAACAACATGTGTCAGAAATGTTTTAACGCTTCCCTCGTTGATTCCGGTTCGATCTTGAAGAGATCGGCGAGATCCGTTAATCTAAGGTCAACACCAGCCAAAGTTGTTATTCGTAACAAGGAGATCGATGCGGTGAAGAAAAGAGATCAACAAACGGTAAACCGATGTTCTGGTTGCCGGAAGAAGGTCGGTTTGACCGGATTCAGGTGCCGATGCGGTGAGCTTTTCTGCTCGGAGCACCGTTATTCCGATCGCCATGATTGCAGTTACGACTACAAAACCGCCGGACGAGAGGCGATCGCTAGGGAAAATCCGGTGGTCAAGGCGGCTAAGATGGTCAAAGTTTAAATTTAAATTCAATCTCAACCGTTGAAAAACTTGTGGTGGTTCAGATATCGATTCAAAACAATCGGAAGAGATGCTCGAAGACATCGATTTGGTTGATGCTGTTGTAAAACGAAGATCAGAGAAAGATTCTTAGCTCAATCAAATCTGAACCTCATTTTTTTTCTTTTTCTTTTTTTTTTCTACCTTTTCTTTTTTTACTCTTTAAATTATATTAGTGAATGATTATATTATTGTGTCTTTACGGATTCATGAATTTGCTTCGGATGTGATCTTCTCGATCATCAAGAAAATTAGCTTTTCGAGTGGTAGAAAAACGAAGGGGTGGTTTGGTAATTTCCATGAACGTGTCTCTTGTTTCGCGTGGTCGAAGATTAGCTGTACTTATCAACGTTTATACTAGTCATCGTGTGTCACAACTCGCAACCCAATTCCTTTCGGACAAGTTTGCTTGGCGTATAAATTAGTGGTACACAATTACGTGTTTCATTTGTATCCCTTCTTTTGTATAGATCGATTATTTTTTGTTCGATTATCTATCTATATAACCAATGCTTTTTTATACTATTCAATTATTATCTTGACTTTTGCATTTTTAATATATAACCAGATTCTTTTGTCTTTACGCATTCAGCAATCATCTTTTTGTGAAGTATTTTCAACGCTACAAAACGTCTTGCGAATTTAACATACAATCTGGCTATTGGTTACATAACCCAACGTTGAACGTTTTACTTTGTCACTAACTTTTTAAACAATAAATAACTGAATCAAACAATAATAAATAACTGAAATCACTTCGTACAAAACCAAACAAAAGTATATCATATTTTACCTCTGTTCGATTTTTTTGTAATTTGTAACTGAATCAAACATTGCACAAAGATTTAGAAACAATAAGTATTGTATTTATCTAATTAATTAAAATGTTTTACATGTTATAAATAACACATGATGACTTATCTACTACATGGCAATTTCTTTACTCCTAGTATCTAGTAATCATTATATTTCTACTCTACGTTCTTATTTACTCTGTGTGTTTAATCTCACCTAATGGAGTCAAATCTAAGCCATCAAATCTCAATAAAACGGAGGTCCCTTTTTTTGCAAGCTCAATTTGTAAACAATTACAAAACATACTTTTAAAATTTATCATTTTAACTTCTAAACTTAAGATTCATCATAAAAAGTCTTTTGTGACACATGATTCACGATATAAGTATTATTAATAACCGCATAAAACACACGATCACTAAAATCCTTATTTTTAACCTATGTTCTTCTAAATTAACCGTATAAACCATTATCTCGGCAGTTGTATCCATTGTAGTTGAATTACATACCACGTTCTTCTGAATCATTAAAATCTATTGTCTAAATTTTCTATTCCGATTGATTTTCATCTCTCATTGCAACGAATATCCGTTGGAGTAATTTCTATCGAGGAAGATAGGTGACACATTTCGAAGAACAATCAGATTCTGACGTTGTAGAAGAACAATCGGTGTCGTATTGCTCATCTTCACCCATGGCAGTCGTTGTAGTCTTTGTACATAGCGTTGTATTGGGTACTTCTGTTTTGCTCTGGTTTTTGTTCTTCTTTTTCTTCTTCTTGCTCTTCTTGGTTTCGAAGATACGTAATGCGAGAAGTAGGGTAGTATTTGGGTTAATTATAAGACCTATAAGCAGGGATCTGTAAGAAAGTTTTGTCCGGTTGAATCAAGGATTTTTAAGCATATAAACTATTGAAGATTCAAATTTCAGATTGCTCGATAATGGTTTTTGGCCTCATAGCAAGTCATTGATGAGTTGTAATATTAATGTTGCATGAGGAACTGAGGAAAACAACCCGATTGGGTTTTTTTTGAGTTTAATAGGTCCATGTTTCCCTGACCGTATTTCATGCTTACGTGTTCAATATATGATTGTACATGGATCGAGTTTAACAAACTTATCTAAAACTTGCAAACTTTCACTTAAAGGTGAATTCGTTTGTTACAAATGTTGTACTGGAAGATTTGAGCTTTTGATTTTCATATTGTCTTTATACTCTTGACATACAAATAATAAAAATTAATCTTAGATTTGATTATTGTTTAGAGCTGCTATATAGAATCAGAGATAGTGAGATTTGTATGACAACATCTTTTAGATCCTTTTATGCAATGAGAGTTTTGTTTTCTAGAGAATGAATTGATTATAGGAATGGGCCAACTAAAAAGTTTTCTGAAATGTCTAAAGTTATACTTTTCGATTGCATTGGTAATGTTGCAGAGTCTGTTGCTCTTTATTATTTAGTTTTCTTATTCAACAATTTTTTGGTAATAGAGCAGACAAGTTGTCGTAGGTTGGCCGACTTTAAGGACTTACAGAGTCAAAAATTAGGTAAACCAAGCAAATTCATTAGTTTCTGGAAGCGGCTTGAGTTCTGATATTCAGAAAGAGACATAAAAACTAGCTTAGTGGCTGCAAATAACGGTGCTGGCTTTATTAAATCTGCCAAGACTGCCATGCTTGTGAAGGTGACAATGGACGGAGTTATAATTGGAAGGAATGCTGATCTTAATGCTCTGGATTCTTATGAAGCCTTGGCAAAAAATTTGGAACACATGTTTTTCCAGATATCTTCTTCTGTAACAAGTCAGTTCAAACTTCATTCTATGTGATTCCAATTTATGTTTACTTTTGAGGTGGATCGTATTGATTGGATGCTTGTAGGATCAATCACAAAGATGCAAGGCCATCAAAGAAACATGTGATGTGGGATTGCTGGATTGCTCATCGGAATATATCATCACTTATCAAGATAAAAATGGAGATTAGATCTTGTAGGAGTTGTTCCTTGGTAGTACGTAATTACCCTTTTTATCTTCTGCATTTGTTATGTAGCACATCAGATTTCCAACTAAACGATCTTTTTTTGTATTTGTGTCTAAATTTCAGGATGTTCCTTGGATCTGTTAAAAGACTTAGAATCATGAGAACATCAAGTGAAACCGGAGTTGGTAAGTAGATATTCCTATCTAGTAAAAACTGGAGTTTCAAATGGTTTTCAGGTCAACTTCTCTGTGAATGGTGAACTCATCTTCCCTGTCAAATGAAAATGATGGCACAAAAAGGTAAATTGACAAGAAACCACATATATACATTTACATATTGGTTGCTTAAAAGAAAAACCAGATTTTGTTTTTGTTTTTCAATTCATTATATATACTTATATATGTATACACGAGTGTACATGACATGTGTCTTGTGATTTGTGAATATAGTTTAATAAAGTTTGGAGCTTTTGATATCTGTTTCTCTGTAAATCAATATAAGGATGCATTTGAGGTGAAAGAAAATCCAGACTCCATAGGCAACACTTCAAATGTCATGACTCTCTCATCCGTTAAAATGATCTTTTGCAAGTTTCAGACCTTCTA
Organism: Lepidium africanum; assembly: GCA_900406405.1. Lineage (NCBI taxonomy): Eukaryota > Viridiplantae > Streptophyta > Magnoliopsida > Brassicales > Brassicaceae > Lepidium > Lepidium africanum. The sequence continues at coordinate 84,717 of OVAX01000067.1, read as the reverse complement.
GGTCGGGATTTGCCTCTTCTCTCCTCCAATGGTGGCTTAATTCTCCATATGCTCGATAATTTCATTTTCTCATCTCTTCGTTATTGTGGAGACGACCGCTTCGTCTTCCTCGCATGTGACACTCAATGTCTTCTACTTACTGGGTCTTTTGGTCATGGGAATCTTCTATTAGAATCAATATTAGGTTCTTTAACAATGTGTTTCTTAAAAAGCTGACTCTGAAAAGTTTTGTATCTTCTGCTTTATTTTGCAATTTCAGTAGTAAATCAATTAACCAAAATTTTTTTTTCTCTTTTTGTCTTCAACTTTGTCTGATTGATTTGTGATTATTTACATATCTCTATGACTTCTCAATTTTCTTTGATTTTGTTTTGGGTTTCATGTAATTTTTGGTTAATTTTTAAAGATGTGACTATGAATACTCTAGATCTATCTCCTGAATCCATATTAGAGTAATGGCAAAACTAATACAACACTTTAATCTCCAATGATTTTGTCAATTCATTCAAAATCACACCAATACTTACTAAAAATTAAAACTATCTACATTTAATAGCTATATGCTGATATATTGTTTGTTTCACCTTTTTTGTAAATTAAAACTACAGACACATATCCGTTTATGGTTATAAATTTTTGTACATACAAATGTATAAAACATTCGACAAATTTCATAACTTTTATTGCGTTTAGACCAAAATTGGACATTTTAAATACACTACCAATTTTAAAATAGTACAAAAATTATCCATATTTGTGGTTACATGAGTGATAATCAGAATTTTTGACCAAACATATTACCGAATCTACGAACCAAAAACCCGAACAATGTAAATAAAACCAGATTATATAAATATCATAAAAACAAAATAAGCCGACTATATAAATATCATAAAAATAAAATAAGCCTACGCTACAAGCATGAGTTGCATCCTAGTGTATTAATATTTGGTATACAAATTTAGATAAAATTTTCAGTTTGGACCCAAATTTACATGATCAATTGGAAATGAAAATTTTAAATTTCATAATGGAGCAAAAAGGTTTCTTGCTTGTAAAGGCAATCTAATGAAATTACTCCATCTAACTATTTTTCATAGATTCCAATATGAATATGAATGTACCTCAAAGTGAATTTTTGTTTGATGTAAATGAAATTCCACCAAATAAAGAAAGTGCCAATAAAGATTTAAATGAGACTCCACCAGATAAAATTTTATTATTTTTTTGTTTCCTTATTGAATGATTTCTTTAACTATATTTCTATTAAATGATTCTTTAGAATATTCAAAAATTTATGTGCTCTTTATTTATGTGTGACACTATCATTTTACAATTCAAACTCTAATACTTTTTTATCTTCTATATAATAAAAAGATAACTTTGGCTAGCAAAGTAACCTTATATTCATGTGGTATATTAATTATGCCATTAAAAATTTTCTTTTGCCTAGAGCAATCATAAGGATATTTTCGGCAAAGTATATCTACAATTCACATTTTTTAGTTAATGCATTTTTACCTAATATAATTTTTTTCGAAAAACCTAACACTACTATATATATGACATTGCTTATAGGTCAGAATTTGCACAATTATATGGTTTCGGTTGCTAGGTATATAATTATAATAATTCCATTATTCTTAATTCTTTGTTTGTTTAATTTGTATGTTAATTTTTTAAGTTTATGATCATGTCGCAGTATTACTCTTATAATCATTCTTATTAAGTTTTTTTATTCCATCAATGTTCATAATCATACTAATATGCATTTTTTTCCACTATAAAAATAATTCTTTACCCTCGTAAGATTTCTTTGGGATGTCGAATAGAAAGACCAAGTTCGTTTAAGTACAAAATTTATTTGATGGAAGACATTGATGCAAAAATTGGACTGGTTTGTGGAACCACTCTTCAACTCTTGAGCTTTGACGGAGTTGGAAGCTAAATTTATTTCTGGTAAACGATATGACGATATTGTGATATTTCTAGATATACATGATCTATGGAATTCAACAGTACCATGTTGGTAATGAATTTATAACACCTTAATTTAATTTATGTTGGATCTTTCTTTCTCTTTATGTATTCCATATGCTGTAATCTTTATTTCTATGATAAACTATGATTTTTTTACTAATTTTGGGTATATTATTATATGGAAGATTAAATCTTTCGAGTATGTAATGTGATTGTTATAGCAATAATGAATTGATCAATAAAAGGAGTTCATAGTAATAATCATCTAATTGGTTAAGAAATATTTAAATATCAACTTCATTATCGTTAACTAATTAATAGTTGCAAAGTAATAATATTTAAATTAATATTGTTTTCTATATTATATGAAATGCAGATTACGTGTATCACTTACTACTATCATTTGTTAAAGATTTGAAATAATATTGCTATATTAGTTCATTAGTTATAGTTCAGATACATATTTTGTATATGACTTCAATTCATGGTTATCGATAATTCTTACCAATTATTTTTTTGTTATTATATATTTCTAAAATTATATATTTCTAACTTTTCTTAGCCCTGGGCGTTCGGATCTTCGGTTGGGTCCTTTCAAGTCTGGTTCTTTTGGTTCTAGAATATTTATACCCATATAGGACCCGTTACTATTTCAGTTCGGTTTCGAGTCGGTTCCATTCGGGTTCGGGTCCAAGTTTAAAAAACTGAAACTTACCCGAATACCCAAATAACAGAGAAATATCTCAAAAAATGCTAAAAATATCAAAACAAATACTTAAAAATATCATAAAGATACCTAAAAATAGCGAAAAAATATTTTTAAATACCTAAATATTCAAAAATATATGAAATTATCTAAAATTACCAAAAAATACTCATAGAATACTCTAAAAATACCTTAAAAAAACTATAAAGTCGGGTTTTCGGGTATCCGTTTGGTTCTCGGTTCGGATCCGGGTCTGGGTCTGGTTCATCGGGTCCTAAATTTTTATACCCGTTCGGGTATTTAGGCATTTCAGATTCGAGTTCGGGTCTTTTTTTCAGGTTGGGTCCAAATTTACTTTTTTGGGTCTGATTTTTATGGTCATGCCTACTTTTTCATATGAACTACACAATTACAGTATGATTTTTAAAAATGTAATTTAAAAGTATATATATACTATATCTTAATGTTGGATAGTATGATTACCCACTAATTCCATTGGAATCTTAAGTATCTACTATATAATAAAAAGAAAGCATTTTCAATGATTACCATCAGAGTCAACCTTATTTACAAGATTTGCCATCGAAAATTTAATTACAAAATTACGGATGACACTTAAGATAAGGTTAATGAGGTAATAACTATATAAAAATAATCCAATACATTATACCCTATATCATTACTATACACTTGCATTGAATCTTCCCTATTTTGTATGCTAAATTCATTCGAAAATCTAATTACAAATATTTGCATTAATATATATAATCTTGATCAGATTCCTATCTTTATGCCTAATTAATATATATATATATATATATGATTCAAAAATCTTTAATAAATTTCTATCTTTATAACCAACTATAATAATTTTTCCTTAAACAACCATAGAATGTCCTAATATTTGGAATTTCAATTTTAAATTTCCTTAAATTCAGACATATAATAACTATTTATTTTTAATATACTATAACTAATTTTGGCCGAATTTAAATTTTTTTTGTATTTTCTATGAATTTTTTATTTAAATAAATTTTTTTAAAAATTGATGATAAAATCAATATAGAAACTATATTATTTATTTACACTCATAATACACAATATATTTCATCGTATATTTCATAAATTTATAGTTATGTCGACATTTGAGTTTTATTTGTGATTCTCTACAACAAAATTTATCATCTAACCTCTTTCGAATATCCTAAAATTTACCTACATTTTCTATCTTTACCTACTCAGAATATACTAAGACATTCCTAAATTTAACACACATATTAAGTTAAAATTTGTTTAGTAAAAATTAGATATTACACATTAATAAAAAAAATATTATTTTAGTATATTCTTATACTCATTAATATAAAACATTAATTTAGTATATTCTTACACAAGTTTTCGTATCAATTTTCAATTATATCTTAGTATATCAATTTTGTGTTGTAGATATTACTCATGGTTACCAAAAGACATTTAATAACATTACTAATTTTGGAGTTCAAAATCTATTGAATAAGTAAAATTTTTATACAAAATGCATATATTATACCACGTAATAAATTCTAATGCTTAAAATATCTATATCAATTTCGTTTGCTTAAATATATTAATTCCTTTTCTGTAAATACATCAATTCTGTTTCCTTAAAATTATCAATTTTGTTTCCTTGAAAATATCAATTTTAAATCTACTATAACCATTTGTCGTTATCAACTTATATTCTACTCACCATAACCCTAGCTAAAGAAATTATATAAGCAACTAGAACCCAAAAACGTTTTTACAATCCATTCTTCCTCGGTGGTGGTACTTTTCTCTTTGTTATTAGTTTACTCTTTACCTTAATTTATTAAGTCTCTAATTTTTTGCACGTGTTCGAGTGATGCAATTGAGACATTCAATTACAGAGTATTGAATCAAAGCAACAAACCAAACCAAAGATATTTGGACCATCGAACCAAACAGAAGGTATTTGGCTTAAATCCATTTAATCTAATATTTGCAATCTATTAATTTTCTGTATTTTAAATAATTTCCTGCAATTCTATCGTTGATACATTGTTGTGATTTCTTCTATTTAAACAAAACAAAAGGTCAAAATATGCAATGATAATTTGCCAAAAATATATCCTGTCCTTAATTTATAGGTTTTGAGATATATACGATTCTCATTACCATGAGTTATCATAATTTTGTTTTTAGGAAGTCAGAGAGAGATTCAGACCATTACATGAGATTACCAAAGCTTAACATCACTGTCTTGAGCATATCTTTAAGAATATTGCTAAAACCCTAATTGAACATACCAAAAGGTATTGCTAATTTAAATAAAACTATTTTTTAATTTTCTCGGTATTTATTCTTTTGTATAAAAAACCAACATTTTTTGGTGCAGGCAGAAGAGTACAAAAAGTAATGTTTATCAAACTCACAATAAGTTATGTATTGGTTAGTGCGTTTGTTTCTTTGCTTTTATTATGTATGTTTTGGCAGACAATAAGATTAATACAATATCTTGAATTATTTGATGATTTATGGGATGCAACTAAGTATGAAACTGAATAACAGGTTGTGCCAAAAAGAAAAAGTTTGTTCCGATGCTGATCAAATCATATGAAGGTACTTAAATCTTCTTTCTTCCACTTATGCTCACTTATGCTAGATGAGAATTTTGAGCTAATTTATAGGTTATTATTTATTTTTCTCTCTCTATCGTAGAGATTTTTACGAAGTTGAAGTTAATCTACTGGCTATTTTATTCAAGGTTATATCTAATATTCTTACTGTTTTCAAAATCAAAAACTATTGTTTTATATATTTTGTTCTTTAGGTATACATACTTTTTCTTTCTCTCATATTATTTGTTTATTTATTTGTTTTTAGAGATAATATACAACAATATTTTTGGGCATGTAAATATGACAGAAAAGTTTAAATGTGATATGTGACATAAATTATACAGAAAAAGATGATAAAAGATTAGCACATTTTTCATGGAGCATTTGACCAGCAATTTCTTTGATGACGGAAGTCTATGTGGCTAGATTTTGTTTTCGTTTAAGTCATGTTAATATATTTAGAGAAGAGAGACACATATTTTAAGCTTGGAGAATTACCAAATAATGTTATCTTAAATTTTAAATTATTATTTATAATATTCATTTAATCTATGTAAATTTTTTATTTATATGTATTTTATGTAACTTAAAATTTTGTAATTTTAATAAATAAGTTTAATATATCTTATTTGTGATTTTTTGGTTAACAACTTTTCTTTTTGGAGAATTCTATTTCTATATGTAAAAGTATTTTTTACATAGCACGGGTTACAAACTAATAAAATTAATTACTATTTTCTATCATTGATACTTATATATTAGTTTATATTACCATTATATTTTGAGCAAATACTTTTATTGAAAATCATTGGAATCATAACCTCTATTTTGATACTTATTTAAATCAATTTTGTTCTTACGACATATGTGAAAGAAAATCATGTTTATCTAGAAACTTTGTCAGACTTAATTTTTGCAGATTTTGACGATATTCATGATGATAAACTTAATAATAATTGCTTTATTGATAAGTTTTTGTATATAAGTTGAATTATTATCTTAAATATTGTATTAATTTTGATTTTTTCATGGCATAAATATAATCATCAAAGCCTTACACATTGGCAATATTGATTTTATTGATTCCAATGGGTAGCAAGCAAATAAGCTTAGCATTAAATCTTAAAATAATATTTCAAAAACGTGATTTCACAATATAAATACAAATATAAAAATCTATACAGACAGGTCAATTTTTTTAAAAGTTTTATATACAAAATTTGTAAAAACCTAGATAAACATGGGTTAAATGATTATATATAGTTAAATACTCGAAACAAACAATAATTATAATTGTATACACTCTATAAAATTTGAGAATTTTTTTCCAAAACTAATATTACTCTAAAATTATTATAATTCTTAGAAATTATATTTAACTATTATATAATTTGGTTTAATATATCAAATTGTATATTATTGAAATATGATTCACTTTAATATATATATATGTTTTTTAATATAGCGATATTTAATTGATTGATATATATAATAAATATTTTATATCTATCCAATTAAATTATTTTTAAATTTCTGAAATATTGAAAATTTAAATGCAAACATATATACAATAAATGTATAAATTTATTCTTATTTAATAGCTATATGAAGAAAAAAAAGAAAAGTATTAAATACAAATATTAGGTTTTAATCAATAATTAAAAATCTAATTTAATTAAATTTAATATTATTTAGTTGATATAAAAACAAATTTAATATATACTTGTAAGAAGAAATACCATATTATAAATTTAATTTAATAGTTAATTACATAAATCAATGAATATAGATATCATCATAATATATATTTAAAAAGAAGAACATGAGGTGTTTTCTTCAAAACAATTAAGGATATTGTGTGACCAACATGAGGTGTTGTCCAATATATCCTTACAAGAACTTGAATTCCATCCCAACGAACAATGGCCTTTTGAACACATTAAGAGGTATCGGAAGCTACGCGATTCAGGTAATTCTGAAACTATTTATAGGTCCGGCATAATATATTTCTACGATTATGATGAACAAGAACAAAGACTCATATTATTAGAGAAAGCTTCAAAAAATGGGTATTATTGATACTTCAAACAGAATATTGATATTGATTAGTATATGATCACAAGTATAATGTATTGTTTAAAATTCGGATAGCATAGATTAATAGTATATTATATCCCTATCATTTATATTTTTTTATTAAAATTATAGAACTACGGTATTCATTCAAACTTATCTTTGTCGGACATATGAAATTGCTTTACTATTTCTTTTTCTGCAAAAAAAAACAAAAATAAAATTATAATTATTATATTGCAAAATTAAGTGATTGATTAGATTCCGAGACAAAATAAATAATGTTTTCATTATTCGTATTTGGTTTAAATATAATAATCCATACTTAGTTTGATTTCAAAAGTTTATTTATTTTGTTTACATAAATAACTTAAGAAATATTACAAGTTATTAGATTTGAATATATTTAAATGTAATATTCGTATGCATTTCCTTTTTTCAAGCAACGTTATTAAATGTGGTAATAATATAGAAACCCATAGAATAACCCTAATTACCTGCTTTATAAATACCTATGATTCTATTCATGTTTGATCATATGCTCACTCATCCATAATACAACTTCTTTTTCATTTTTCCGGATATTTGCATCAATTTACAAAATGTTTTCTTTGTTATTATTTTTACGAGAAGAGATTTTGATCAAAATTATTTCATGCTGTGCTGCATCATCATTTAATTATCTTCTATATATTATTAAAGTAATCATTTAATAATAATTGATGATTATTTTTTTGAGTATTATGTCTAAATGTTGATATTAGGAAACTATATTGCCAAAAAAATAAAGCATATTGCAATGAACATTTCATTAATTTTGTCGTTTAATACAAATTGCTAATTATGTTATGAGTATAAAATATAAAGATTTATATTAGGAAACTAAATTTGCCAACAAAAATATAAATTTGGTCTAATATTAATTATAATTACTAATTTTACGGAAAGTTTCAAATAACAATAATTGACAATAAGGAAATTCAATAAATATTCTATATATGCTATATATGTATCTTTCTATATATTAATAAAAAAAATTTTAAATTAAAAATTGGATTTTTAATATATGGAATGATTTTGTTGTACAAAAAAAGAATTGAAAAAAACTATTCTCCAATTTTCACAAAGGATTAATCATCGATTAAACAAGTCGAGTATATAGTTAAATTACCCTTAGATCTTTTAATTGAAATATCTTTTGTGCTTCCTATTCTTTGCATAATTTCCTCAATCTTAGATCTGTTCGTAAGTTATTTCGTTTCCTATGTGATAATCTTACAGTTTTGCGTCGTCTTACTTTAAAAGAATTAGACTATGATCCAAATACACACAAACCTATTCAGTTCTTTCTAAAGTTTTATGAATTACGGGCTATTGGTAATTCTGAAACTATTTATAGGATGATAATTTTTTTTATAACTTCAATGGTAACGAAGAAGGCTTGGAACTTTTGCTAGAAGCTTCTTACAAAAATTTTATTGATGCAAAATATCTTTACGGTGTCATTCTTATATGCTTTGTAAGACCTTCAACAGAAAAAAGGTGATGAGCTACTATCTTCATTTATCATACCTACATTATTAGAAACTTTTAAAAGACTCGATATAGATTTTAGTCGTGTGAGAAGTCATTTTAATCCACATGGAATTACAATTTTTTAAAAGTTGATGTTATCATATGTCAAGAACAAGTCTTTATGCTATGAAAAAATACTAAGAAGAAGCATTACACCAAGTCCGATCGTATTAATGGAGAAGATGATGTCTTAAAAACCCCTGTGGTGTGTAAAATTTGTTTATAAGATTACGAAGTTAAGCGTTTGATGGATAGAAGTCAATTTTAATAACAAAGTTTTTTTTGGGTCAAATTTTAATAACTAAATTATATTGTATTTTTTGGGTTTTTATTATTTTAATTATTTTACTATTTTTTTGTTTATTAGTTTGTGTTTACATTTTTGTAATAAACTCTATTTTTTTAAGTCTACATAATAAATTATAATATATCTTATGTTTAATAACATTAAATATAAAAATATTGATGGCTATATTAATTTAGTATACATCATAAAAATATAGATATGTTGGTAAATTGATAGAAGTTTAAATAATTATATGTTATAAAAAGTACCCTATATCAAAACTATCATAATTTTGTACTACGACAAGTCAAACAATCATAAAACAAAACGACAAGAAAATTTAATTAAAGAAAAAATATTATTAAAATTAATGAATTTGTAAAATGAAATCATTATTAGATGAGATGGGTAATCAACGAGCAAAAAAATTAGCGAATGGGTAAATAATATACATTTTATTTAAAAATGTCTACCTAAAAAATAATAGTGACTAATATAATATTTTAATAATTAAATATATATATATATATATATATTATTTCTTAATTACATTATGACATTAAATGTATAAAAAACAATATTAATTTATTTAACTGTATTTAATGTTTACTATATTCCGAGAACAGTACTTTTAATATTCTTTTCGTTATTAAGAATAGCGAATTACTATAAGAACCCATAATTTCAGCTACTTCCTAATTTTAATTATTTTGTTTACATATATATCAAACAAACTACTATAGATTATTTGATTTGACATAGTTGTATATGTTCTACTAAGTGATTACTATTATTTGATTAGTATGTTTAATATAAAAATGTTTATTACGGATGAAATATTTATATAAATATATAAAGAAATATTTAAGTTATTGAATTCGATAATATATTTATAATTTAAATATATAGTAAACATACTAATCTTTTAAGTTGTGTACTAATGATATTATGTAATATCGAAATATAACCCATAAAAGTAACTGAATCGACTAAAATTCCAAATTTGTAATTATTCATAGTCAAAAATAAATAAGTAATAAGTACTATATATATATACTATATATAATAATGCAATATTCAATAACTAATATGGTCTACGTTTTACAATAATGGGAAACATAACTTGATTTTCTTAATTTTAGATCGGTTTGTAAGCTATTTCATATCCTATATGACAATCCTAAATTGTTATGTTATTTTACTTTAAGAGAATTAAACTACGATCCGAATTCACACTACCCAATTCAATTCTTCAAAAAATTTGAGGAACTACACGAAAGTGGTAATCCTGAAGCTCTTTATAGGTTGAAAATTGTTTTTTTTTTATTGCAACGGCAAAGAAGAAGGATTGAACTGTTACATGAAGCTTCTAATCATGGATTTACTGATGCAAAATATCTTTATGATGTCATGCTTACATGCCTTGGAGAAAAATCAAAAATTAAAGGTGATGAACTACTGTCTTCTTTCATTATGCCTACGTTGTCAGGAACTTTAAAAAGTCTTCGTATAGTTTAAAATCGAGTTAGAAGTTATCTCAATCCACGTGATCCTACGATTTTTCTAAAGATGATGTTATCATATGGTAAAAACAAGCCTTCATGTTATGAGAAAAATTCTAAGAAGAAGCATTAGAACAAGTCTCGATATAATTATTGAGAAGATGATGACATTAACATCTATACGGTGTGTAAAATTTGTTTATGGAATCACAAACTCTTGCGTCTGCTGGATAGAAGCCACTTATTACACAAGCGGTTTAACAATTCTGTTAACTATAGTTTTTTGCTTTTTTTAATGTTATTTCGATTATGTTTTTGATTTTTTTGTTACTTCGTTCGTATTTTAGAGTTTAGTAAATTTAAATTGTTTCGTTTTTCTCCATATCCTACTATTGTATACTATAAGCTTATTAACAATTAATATACAAAATCATTATGACTATTTGATCATATTACAGTTTTTCTTTAATATATTTAAAGGACTAAATACGTATGTCATATTCAAATTAGATTTTCAATATGATTTAAATTATTAAATTAAATAAAACTTACCGTATACATTTTTAAACATTAATGTACTTTATAAACTTAAGTAAAAATTATCTTAAATTATTAAACATTAGTTTAAATATAGATTGCTATAATAATAATCAGAAGAGATGTTAAATGGTAATTAAAAATTATGCTGCAAGTAATTAAAAATTATAATAGATATCACGGAAATTATGTTTCAATCAATAGAAGTTCACGATTTATGAATTTAAGGAAATTTTTAACAATTAATAGATTAGATCACAAAAAAATAAATAAGACAATAAACTTCCACGATTTAAATTATATAACATACCATTTTTTTTTGAATTAAAATCACACACTTTAAATTTAATAACATACCATAAAAGGTTTAATATTCTTTTCTTTCTTATTAGTATTGAAATAAATATAAAAGCTTATCTTAACTAATTCATAATATTTAGGATATATCATACAAAAGATATTCATAATCAATATCTACTTAAAAATTTTACTTCTAATCCTAATAGAAAATTATATAAAATGATTTATGTTGAAGACACATCTCATGATTTTTCTCATAACACCAACGATTTTCAGTGATATTAGGTCTTCTTTTTCTCTCAATTTTTTTTGTCTATATGATTCTGTGTCTTCTTTTCTCTCATTTTTTTTTGCCTTTAATCATGTTTTTATTTGAAATTTTTTCTTTGAAACTCTGCAAACAAAACTTGAAAAATAAAATTAAGATTCTCAATCTCTGGAAAATATTCACTAAAAAATTTGGTCAAATCATTGATATGATTCTTTCTGATTCCAAGGCATGAAACTAATAATTTATCTATTTTCGTTTATAATCATTAGAAATACTGTCTAATTAATTCATATTTTTAAAGTAATAAAATTTACTCTAATGTGAAGAAGAAACTGATTTCCAAATTCATGAATCTTCTAGAACAGAAAAGTACAAAGATCATTACAAAAATACTAACAGTTAATAATATAATATGCATTTATAAAATATCTAAATGGTAATACAAATTTTTATATTATATCGATTTAAATGATAATATATAACAATGATAAAAATTTAATAAACAGAAAATCTTTAATGATATAAAATTAAAAGAACATAAAAAGTTAAATGTTACAACATTAAATTTTAAGGGTATTAAGATAGTCATTTTTTTACAAATATATCAAAGATTAACAAATTATAATAATTTTTAAATACAAGTTTAAATGCCTAAATGAACACATGACTCATATTTACCTAAATGAACACATGTCTACAAAACTAAATGAACAAGGATCTCAAAACATGAATGACTACAAGTTTAAAAGCATAAATAAACATGAGTCTAAACAGTTTAATGAATATGAGTCTAAAACCTAAGTGAATATGAGTGTAAAAACCTAAATGACACGAGTAAAAAAAGTTAATATACAAATATTGTAATGCATTAAAACCTACATCAATAGAGATCGATAAATATATACAACACTGATCATCATTATAATTGATTTTTAGTATATCAAATATATATATATATATATCATTTAAATGCATAATAATTTTTTACAAAAATATATCTCGTGCATAGCACGTGGCATCATCTAGTTATAACATAAATTCGTATCAATTTGGAGGATATATCCCTAAATTACTAATTAGGTTAGAGTGAATTACATCCTATATATTAAGTATGTGTCATACATTGCTGTGTTCATCGAAAAATCTAAACACGAATTCGAAAAATATTTTCGGAACATCAAAAATGGTTGTCAATTCCATTTCAGTTCTTAAGCGTAAATGAACACGGGTCAAAAATTTTTAATGAATACATGTCTTAAAATCTAAAGGATAATGAGTCTAAAAACCTAAATGACACGAATCAGAAAAATTTATATACGAAAATCATAATGTATCAAAACTTAAATTCTATATACTAATTAACGTTTCTATAGGTACTAGAGACAAAGTATTATATATATATATATATATATATATATTTTTTTTTTGGTAACAAACAAAATATTATATAATGCATAAAAACAATAATTAACATCTATCTAAAATAATACATTTGAAATATAACACAAATCATCATTATAACTAAATTTTTATAATATAAGTATATATACTACGAATTTCAATGAAACCACCTATCAAATTTCAAAATTAAACAATATATATAAATGAAACACAATATCAAAGTTTAAAATTAATATATATATATACTACGAATTTGTCGATGCATTCAAATATATAATCAACACATATTATGAATAAACAAAAAATATATTTAGTTCAACAAATATAAATAACTATTTATATACAGAAAATTCATGAAAATCTAATTCATGAAAATTATATTCCATTTTGTTTAAAAACATCAATTATTAATTAATGTACTTAATCACTTACCATATTTTATATATTATCATAATACAATTAATTGTCAATTTCTTTTTTTTCAACATTGGGCCACAATATCAAATATACATATAGTAAAACATTTCTAAACTAATACTCTATAAATTAATATTCATTGATAACTTCTATAAAATTATATAATTTTATAGTCCTAAATTGATGTTTTGGTTCAATTAGTATATTGATAAACTATTAACTTCTATAAATTAATAAAAATTATAGTTTTAGTGTATTCTCAACATTATTAATTTAAAGAGGTTTTAGTGTATGTTGGAGGTGGATTCGAGATCCTACTTCACTCCACGAAAAAAAATTGGCAAAATACTAAGTATTGAACTCGGCAAGAATATCGAAGTCTCAACTCGGAAGCATGTTGAAGCTTGAAGGAAGTCGGGCGACACATCAGTGAACAAAGAAATGAAAATTTTCATATTTTGACATGGAAAATCTTCAAAAATCTAGCAAGAATCTTCTAGATACGATATTATCTAGAAATTTGTATATTTTTCTTTATTCAATCTACTTTGTAATCGCCTCTATGGTCTATAAATAGAGGAGCAGATCCTTCAAAAAATGGATCGACTTTTTGACACACACACTAAGCCAACAAACTGTACTCGACAACCATCTTCTTCTTTGCAATACACTTTTTTTCTTTAAAGCTCTCAAGAATCTTTGCTCAATCTTCCCTCTATTTTTCAAAATTTCGGATTTAGCTCTTTGTGCTAGACCCGGTTCAAACAGTGTATTAGCATTAAATTTTATTCCGTTTAGTTTAAAAACATCAATTATTAATTAATACACTTACCATGTTTTATATATTATCACAATACAATTATTGTCGACCATTTTTTTTAATTGTCAATCTTTAGTAACATATTCTTTTAGTTGGATATTGAATACTTTTTACCTTTTATACCGTCCTTACATTTCATTATAGGCGAAATGCAATAATCATGTATTTTAAAATTAAAAATGAAATGTAATAAAAACACACACCATATTTACTTAAACAATATTTAATGATATAGATTCATAGAGAAAATATCGATATTTATTTATTGAAAACACGAATTAGAAATTTTGTTTACCGTTTATTAACGGTTATTAGTAATTGTTATGAATAATTATAGGAACTAATAAGATATAGATCATTAAAGAGATTATATTTTTAATGAATATGAGACTATTTGTTTTACAAAATAAATTTGCTTAAAACCAACTTTACTTAATATATTTATCAATATTTTAAATTTCAATATATATATATATATATATATAGATATGATATTGTAACCAACAATCATAAATTAGATCAACGAATATTGCTTGAATTTATGTCATATTCATTTCCAATATGTTATTAATATTTCGCTCCATCATTAAAAGAATAGAAATTTTTGAAATCAGAAC
Organism: Lepidium africanum; assembly: GCA_900406405.1. Classification (NCBI taxonomy): domain Eukaryota; kingdom Viridiplantae; phylum Streptophyta; class Magnoliopsida; order Brassicales; family Brassicaceae; genus Lepidium; species Lepidium africanum. Next base: position 69,614 of record OVAX01000067.1, on the reverse strand, counting down.
AATCCTTAATAAACGATGTTAACTTTTTAATTGCATTCCTTAAAATAATATTGTTAATCAAAAATATATAAAACTGATTTAAGTTACCTTAAAAATTGATTATTATGAACACAGATCTAACTTAAAACCTTAATGAACACGAATCTAACAACCTAAATGAACATGAGTCTAAAAACTTAATTGAACATGGATCTAAAAAAATAAATGAATACGGGAATAAGAATGTAAATAACACGAATATAAAAATCTAAATGAAACGTGTCTAAGAACCAAAATAAATATGAATCAAAAAATCTAAATAACAATGTTACTTGAATTTTATTTCCCTTTAAATTTTGAGTATTTTATATTTTGTTATTTCATGTTTACTAAAAATTATAAATTGATAGAAAATGAAAAAACCTTAAATTTAAAAGCTAAACAAACACGGGTCTAACAACCTAAATGAACACGAGTTAAAAAATCTGAATGAATATGGATCTAAGAACATAAATAAACATGAATATAAAAACCTAAATGAACATACACAAATTTATAAATATAAATAACCACATGTCTAACAATCTAAATACCCACGTATCAATGAATATTGCTCGAATTTATGTCATATTTATTTCAAATATCTTATTAGTATTTTTCTCCATCATTAAAAGAGTCTAAATTGTCGATATAGAAAAAATCCTTAATAATCGATGTTAACTTTTTAATTGTATTCCTTAAATTAATATTGTTAATCAAAAATATATAAAACTGATTTAAATTACCTAAAAAATTTATTATTATGAACACGAGTCTAACTAACAACCTAAACGAACATAAATCAAAAAATCTAAATGAACATGAGTCTAAAAACTTAAATGAACATTGATCTAAAATCATAAATGAATATGAGTTCAAGAACTTAAATAACACGGATATGAAAATCTAAATGAACACAAATATAAAAACTATAATAAAACGTGTCTAAAACCCAAAATAAATATAAGTCAAAAAATTCAAATAACAATATTGCTTGAATTCCGGTCTCATAATATAACAATATATATATATATATATATTTATTTCCTTCTAATTTTGGGTATTTTTAGGTTTTGTTATTTCATGTTTACTAAAATTTATAAATTAATGGCAAATGAACAAACCTTAAATATAAAAGCTAAACAAACACGAGTCTAACAACCTAAATGAACATGGTTTAAAAAAACTTAAATGAACATGAATCTAAGAACTTAAATGAACATTGATATAAAAACCTAAATGAACATTCACAAATCTTCAAACATAAATAACCACCTATCAATGAATATTGCTTGAATTTATGTCATATTCATTTCAAATATCTTATTAATATTTCTCTCCATCATTAAAAGAATAGAAAATTTTGAAATAGAAAAAATCCTTAATAATCAATGTTAACTTTTAAATTGCATTCTTTAGATGAATATTGTTAATCAAAAATATATAAAACTGATTTAAGTTACCTAAAAATTGATTATAATGAACCCGGTTCTAACTAACAACATAAATATATACGAATCTAAAAACCTAAATGAACATGAGTCTAAAATTTTTTATGAACATGGATCTAAAAACATAAATAAATATGGCTCTAAAAACTTATATAACATGGATATAAAAATCTAAATAAACACAAATCTAAAAACTATAATAGCACATTAACCAAAATAAATATGAGTCAAAAATCTCAATAACAATATTGCTTGAATTTCTATCACATTCATCTCAATATATAACAATATATATACTTATTTCCTTTTAAATTTTGAGTATTTAGATTTTTTTATTTTATGTTTACTAAAAATTATAAATTGATGGAAAATAAACAAACCTTAAATTTAAAAGCTAAACAAACACGAGTCTAACATCCTAAATGAACACGGGTTAAAAAAACCAAAATGAACATAGGATATATTAACTTAAATGAACTTTGATATAAAAACCTAAATGAACATACACAAATCTACAAACATAAATAACCACGTATCTAACAAACTAAATGAACACAAGTCAAAGAAATTATATAATGCATCAAATCCTTAATAAACGTGGATCCAAAAATATATTTTGTTCACAACACGAATCATCATTAAAAATATATTTTTAGTAAAACAAATCACATATATAAATGTACATCTACTATATACAAAACTCAAATAATAATATCGAATTACTAATTTTACATAATCAGACTACATATAAATTTGTAAAAAATTTATAAATGCATCACAACTCATATAAATTATTGAGAAAATATAAATAAGCACACCTATTATTACTAAAAAAACTTAGTGTATTACAAAAAAAATATAAATAACCTTATAGTTCCAAAATATGATAAAAAATAATCCCGTGCAACGTACGGGTGATCATCTAGTTTTAGTAATATAGTTGTATAAAAAACTAGCAACAAACAAGTCTTCAGATCCTAGAATTCTTCGGGCCATATATTTCTAGTTAACAAAAAAAAACACTTTTGTTGTAGTAACTCTATTTTAAATCGTACCAATTGTTCGAACCGGATATAGCACAAATGACTAAATCCGAAATTCTGATAAAAGAGAGAGAAAATTGGGCAAAGATTCTTGAGAGCTTTGAAGAGAAGAAGTGTATTGCAAAGAAGAAGATGATTGCCAAGTATAATCTATTAGCTTAATGTGTGTCAAAAAACTGATCCCTTTTTTGAATGATCCGCTCTCCTATTTATAGATCATAGAGGCTGTTACAAAGTAGATTGAATAAAAAAATATATACAAATTTCTAGATAAGATCGTATCTAGAAGATTCTTGCTAGATTTCTAGAAATTTTTCATGTCGGAATAGGAAAATTTCCATTTCTTTGCTTGCTGACGTGTCGTCTGACTTCCTTCAAGCTTAACGTGCTTCTGAGAAGGAATTCTTCCGAGTTGATAAGAATATCCGAGTTGAGACTTCGATATCCTTGCCGAGTTCGATACTTAGCATTTTGTCCATTGTTTCTCATGGACCGAAGTAGGATCTCGGATCTACCTCCAAAACCAATGTCATTTCCATCGACTGATTATCTATTACTTGGTAAAGTTTATGAATAAACCCTTTGAATATTTAAATTAAATAAGAATGTCTTACAAGTGGTTTATTTGAGGTATCATTTTATCAAATTTATTCAAGCATTGATTTTAATATTATAATTAAAATTATGTGTTATTGATTTCATCATTTGTAAATCTAAATTAATATGGTTTTTTATTGGTTCCATCATTTTTTTTATCAGCAAAAGAGGAGAAAACCCTCCTCAAAGCTTATTACTAAAAAGTAAAAAATCAATGTCTACAAATAATTTGAGAAATAGCATCTCCAGCCTTATCCGCTTCAAGAATCGGAATCAAATCAGGTAGGACAGAGTCAAAAAGGTGAAAACCAGAAAAGAAATCAAAAGCCATATTAGCTAAACCATCAAAAAGACGGTTAGCCTCCCTGTAAATGTGTATATCAATTTTGTAATGCTAAAGAAAATATTCACTTATTTAACATTATAAATTTGCGTATTAATTTTTTTTTAAACATTCTGTATGTATTATTTTTTAAAAAATAATAATTTGAATCTTTACTAAATACTTGTTATTTTGTGATGAAGTTGCAAAATCCACTATCTTGACATAAAAGAAATTATATAGATTTCTAAATCAATTTTGTAATGACAGGTAGACTCTTTTAAAGGAATTGTCCTATGTTTCTTCTCAAACTGAAGAACCAAATAGTAATACATATGTATTTTGGCCCAACCCAATTAAGAAAATTATTAATGTTTGTTTCAAAATGAAATACAAACGTCTTGTTTATTATAATGAAAAGTAGGAGAGTCCGGGGCTGGCTTCCTATATTCACTATCTAATTCCTTTCGTCCGTCGAAGCTATTTCCTTTGATATCATCCATCACGAATCTACTTGCTGTTTTCTGGATTTCTCCGACAGAAACCCAAACCCTAGCAACCGCACCTGGACTTCTTAGATTTTATCCTTGCTCGAATTGAATTTGTAGGTTAGGGTTTTTGGTGGCTTGTAAATATTTCGATTTGTTGATTTCTGTTCTCTCATTGCTGCGGCAAGCTAGGTTTTGATATAATCTCCTAAAGGGATTTCTATGGAGATGGTAAGCGCTGATTCAGCCGATGATCGGACCTTCAATGGCAATTTTAGTGAGGACGGAGTGGCAAAGTTGAAAGAGATAGTGAAGAATAAACTGAAGGAGCTAATGGGCGATTATACGGATGATATTCTTGTGGTATGATTTTCTTATTTTCTCAGACTCTTTTTAAGAAACTTGGAATTAATTGAGGGTGTATATGATCTCTGCTTTTGTGTTTGTAATGTGTTAAAGATGTTATACTTGTTCCTTCTAGCTAGAATTGCTCAGTTTTGGAATAAAATTTCTGTTTCTTTTGTGGTGCTGAAAAGTCTCCTAAAATTCAAATGATACCAAAGTATTTTGCTTGCAGGAATATGTGTTAGTCTTGCTTAGAAATGGGAGACGGAAAGAGGAAGCAAAGAATGAGTTGACAATATTTCTTGGAGATGATAGCGAGTCTTTTGTAGCCTGGTATTTAAATTTCTCAACTTTGTGAAAAAACGTTTCTTGTCCTTATATATCGGAATTTGAATTCACTAGGAGAGGAATTATGCAGGTTGTGGGATCATCTGGCTGAAAGTCTGGATGAATACTTTAGTTCTCATGTTGAGGAAACTACCCTAAAAAGCTCATTAAGCAGTCAAAATGAGGATAATGTACCTTTGCTTATGGATTCCGAATCTGAAAAGCGAGGATCTGATAAATTGCACGGTGCACGTTCTGGTAGGCAATGGAGAAGCCAGCCATCTAATGTCTCTGAGATTCCTCCTCTTCTAAGTTCTGAGGTTCACAAAATCCATAATTATGAGAAGAAAGATCACAAACACAGAAATGATAAAAGGTCTCCATCTCCGCATGCCCAATCCCACAGGAAAAGGTCTAGACCTGACAACTCGCGGAAAGAGCAGGTCTGTATTTTGAGTCGAATAGCAATAAGCAGATAATATTTGGAATGGGAAATTGCAAAAACTATTTTCTAAAATCAGTTTATTGAATGGGATGTCATATCTTATTGTGAAGACGTTCTCAGAGCAAATTTTGGCCAGAGGGCACCTTTGCCTTTTGCTTTGTATGGGACTAACACGCCAGATGTCCTTAATTACTCTTAACTTAGTGTTGTGGAGTTGCTTTGTGCATGTGCTGCTGTAAAGTTTACTGGATGGTTCTCTGATTTTATTTTCTTTCACTTGTTTGATAGAGGGAAGCTAAAGCTGATGTCTCTCGCCGGCTGCTTCAGTTTGCTGTTAGAGATGCTCTGGCTACATCAAAACCGCCAAATAGTTCGACTGAACCCTCTTTAAAACGTCTTCGTTCAGTGGTGGCCGCATCTACTCAAGATTCATCTGACCTTGACCCAGTGCGGAAAATACGATCTGTTGCGAGGGTTGTGAATCCCATGGCCACAGTTATGAAAGCTGTAGCCGAAGCAGCTGAAGATACCAAAAACCCAAAATCTGGGAGAAGTGTCTTTGACAGAATTAGTCATTCTACTGGATTTTCAGAGACCGTGGACCAACATATGGTACTTGGCAAAGTTGATAATGAAGAATGTAGGAATATAAGTGAAGATCAGGAAACAGTTCCGACTCGTTACCCGCACAGTCTTGGCAATAATGGAGTTTATGTTGACAACATTACAACTTTTGAAACTGGCATGCAGCCTAATTTTTTGTCTGATCAAGGCAGACTCAGTTCAAGTGTTAATGTGTCTCACCCAAGTACTTTTGTCGGGAACAGAATCAACAATCCAAATAGTCTGCAGCATCGTTTAGTCGATGACCCTAGAAGAGTTAGAGGATCGAATTATCAAAATCACTTTACTGAAGTTGCAACCAAGCCTAAGACTGCAAATATCTCTGGCAATGTAGATACAGGGAAAGCAGTACGGTTAGAAGACCAGATTAAAGTACCAGATGTGGCTATGCAAAGATATATGGACGGAGGCAGATTAGTTTCTAGTGAAGCTATCACAGAATCATCAAGAGGAAGGAACTCGACTGATGCATTAGGGAATGGACATGTAAGTTATATGTTTTCTTAGATGAATGCTACAAGTAGCTGTTTCAACTTCAATCTTGCCGATTAGATATAATATATCCTGATTTTTTTTGTTACATATTCTACCCTTCATGGCTATGCTGAGATCATTTATTTTGTTCTTAACAAGTGATTTCTCATACTAGCTGGCTTGTTCATCTTTGACAGATAAAACTTGCTGCCAATGCGAAAGAAGATTCAACGACTAATAAATCTGTTCCTGGTGAGTTATTAAATTCTACCAGTCCTATGATTTTGTCATGGTACTAGAATTTTATTTGTCCTTGACAAGTTCACTTCTGTGGTTCCTGATGGTTTTTGTTGCATAAGCTGAACTAAATGATGATGTACTGGCATTTGCAGGGCCAACAACTATCCGCCCTCTGGAAGATGCTAGTTCTCGAACAATCTTTGTCGCCAATGTAAGAATTGTTTATGTTTATTTACTCTTGAACTGGAATTGTGCGAAAATTTGCCAATTGGTTTTATTGATTCAACTGTGATTGGATGTAAAACAGGTTCATTTTGGTGCCACCAAGGATAGCCTTTCAAGGCATTTCAACAAGTTTGGTGAAGTGCTTAAAGCTGTCATAGTTACAGATCCAGCTACAGGGCAACCAAGTGGGTAAGTTGTGTGAATGCATGACCCCAAGTAGATTGCCTCGGTATAGTTATGCAATTGTATTATCAGAAATATCTGAGTGACCAAATTTCATTGCCTTAAGCAGATCAGCATACATTGAATTCACACGGAAGGATTCTGCAGAGAATGCATTGTCTCTGGACGGTACCTCTTTCATGTCTCGAATTTTGAAGGTAAAATTGAAACCTGTATTCAACTCTTGTATACCAGAGCAACTATTTTTATATGGTCTTTAAGATTTGGTTAGAATCTTAGTTGAATGAGGAATGAGTTGTTGTATCATTGATGGATGCAGATTGTGAAAGGAAGCAATGGGCAACAACAGGAGGCTGCCTCGAGTAGCATGACATGGCCTCGAGGTGGAAGGTTTGCAAGAGCAGCCTCTCCCTCATACCGAAGAGGTGGTGCATTTAGAGGTCGTTCTGTTGTGAGGGCAGGAGCCAGGAGTATGCAATGGAAGCGTGATTCAGCTGACACTGGAAACCAAACTGTACCCGTAGCTCCCATCACTGCTCGTAGTCTCACATACGTCCGGACAGAATCAAAATCAGAGGGAATTGCCAACAATTGATAGAATAAGAAAGAAAAAAAAATGCAAGAAGAGCTTAGGTAAAAGTATGGAAGATGAGTTTTATCATCTGCCTATTCGGATATTCTCTGTTATATTTCTTTTGTTCTCTATAAGCGACTCCAAAACATTACTTGTATCGACTTTCTATGACTTCTTTTCATCTTTTGGATATTAAAGAAAAAATCGTATTTGAAGCTCTCTCTCATGGGGATAACAAGAGGTACAAATTCCCAGTACACAGACCAACAACACAAAGGATTGAAACAACACGAGCTCTAACGAACAACAAATTAAGATTCTTAGCAACTTGAAGTGTCAACGTAAGAACCTGCAACCTCCCTAATTCCTCCATTTTCTTGAAGAAATACATTGGCTTCAACGATCGTCTCACCATCAACGCCATTGCGAATGGAAATCCGAACGCTATACAGCTCTGAATTGTCATTTCCATCATCGGATCTGATCGAGTCGCGTACAAAATAGTCCCTCCTACGATCAGTTGTGTTAGACCTAGAGCACCCATAGCTCCACTTAAACTATACATGTTCTTCATCATCTCTTCCAACACTTGTCTCGTCTCATTCCCTAACGCTGACACGTCACGTTCCACTGTTGGTCCTTCGATCTCTTGGTGCTTCATCTTCGGCTCCTCTGGCTTCTTCGGATCGGAATCCACGCTTTCCGTCGAGAAATACCTCGGTGACCATGTTTCAGATCGTAGCTTGTCGGTATTGAAAGCAGAAAAGGATCTTAAGAGACTACGCTCCTGAAAATCAATTCCATGGATCAGATGGTTTCTTATGGGAGCTGAGGATTGAAGATGACGACGAGCGACGTCGAGATATGAAGAAGACAAGGGTTTAACGAATTTAGAAACCAATCGACGAGTGATCATCATCGTCGTCGCCGTGAAGCTCTACTCTCTATACGTGATTAGGTTTTTATTTGCCTATTTCAATCTGACCCAATCCCATCAAATTTATAAAGACCTCTTCTCTTCTCTCCAGGATTCCCTCTGAATCGACTCAAGTCAACGGTTTAACCGATTCTTTTTGCTTAGACTAGTCAATGATAGCTCGTTGTTTGGTTGTATTTTGACAAAACTGAAGACACATAAAAGAGAAAGACATTACATTGCATAGAAGAAAATTGGACTAGAGAGATCTTCACTACTTTATAGCTATGAAAAGGCAAAAAGCCCCCCAAGAACAGGAAGCACATTCACTTAATGTCTCTCCCCAAACCCTAACAAAACGCGACAAGTCTTCAAGACAAGGCAACAAACTCAGGGGGCTATACATGTGACTGGCTTAGTGAAAAGCTTTTTGATGAAAAAGAAGAGAAAAACTCTTCCAAAATGCAGTAAAATTGTTCCTTTCTTGAGTCAGTGGTGAACACCGTTTCCATTGCTATACACATTTCCGTTCTGGTGCACTTTCCCCATTGCTGTTCCATTGGCCACTCCATTTTCCATAACTTTGCTCACCTTGCCACTTGTTTGCAGAACTGATTCTAGACACCCTGAAGCTGCTGCAATAAGGCCTGTTGCATCCAAGTGTTTCTTAGTAAGCCACAAGATCATCTACACAAAGTCTTGGTGGTATAAAAGCTATCTCTGTACCAGAATTTACCTAGAAACAATGCAGAAGGCTTTCCAGGTCTGGATTTAAATTCAGGGTGGAACTGAGCACCCACAAAGTATGGATGATTTGGTAGTTCTACAACCTGCACACCAAGACAATAGAACAATGAAGCACAACATGACGAAAGCATTCATTTCCTGTTCCATGCTAACACTGAATCACATCAAATAGGTTGATACAGGAGTGGAGCGGATCCCACCAAAATCCACCCCTAGCTTCTACGAGCATATTACCTCCATACGACGCCCAGTCTCATCCTTCCCAACAAATGAGAGTCCAGCATTCTCAATTTTTGATATCATATCTGGATTTACCTGCCAACATATTTCATACGTTTCTCTTTCAATAACTCACGAAAGAGATCAAGCAAAATAACATGTAGATAGAAGAAGCTGCATTTAAAGTATATTACCTCGTATCTGTGCCGGTGTCGCTCATCAACAAACTTTGCATTACCGTACCTATTTATAGAGATAATAAATTATGCAGGTAATGAAAATGAATCCTACGAGTTATCTATCATATGCTATTGTATCAAAATTGAGTTCCATGCTTACAATTTGGCAGACTTGCAATCAGCAACCTGAAAGTATGTCCTCCTTGACCCTAAGCGCATTGTGCCCCCCATATGAGTTGTGGAACCCTAAAGAGAGATTAAAAAAGTTTCAGTAGATACTCAATACATGGAAAGCATGTAATCAACAAATGAAAGAGCAGATGGTCTAGTACTTCTGGCATAAATATGACGCAAGGGCTTAAAGTTTCTGGTTCAAATTCTGTGCTATTTGCATCATGAAGGCCGAGAATAGAGCGCGCAAATTCAACAACAGCCAGCTGCATTCCCAGGCATATGCCAAGGAAAGGGACTTGATTTTCGCGGGCGTACTTTGTAGCAAGTATCTTCCCTTGTACTCCTCTATCACCAAATCCTCCTGGTACTAGAATACCATCAGCACCCTGCAACAAGCTAAATGTTGAGTAAACATATTTTACGAAATTGGTGGTAAGGCTCCATCAGAATTGACCTACCTTCAAAAGATCCCATGCAGCTTTATGGACACTGGGCGCCTGCAATAGTAAGCCATACAAAGGCCCAAGACATTAAATATGACTGTCGAGTATCGTAAGCTAAGAGAAAGGAAAATCAGACTCACCTCCTGTGCAGTTATCTCTTCGAGGTCACTGGCTGCAACCCACTCAATGATTAGCTTCTTGTGACATGCAACAGAAGCATGCAAAAGGGCCTGCAGTGAAAAGGGCGCCAAAGATATCTCAGTTTTCAGAATCCTCATACTAGATACGGTTGTCAAGGGTATGAGACATAAAAGAAAGGTTTGGATTAAAATGTAGCTATGTTTGGTTTGTTCAAAAACACAGAAAGCCAGTTACCTTCAACACGGAAAGGTAAGAATCAGTAAGACCAGTGTACTTTCCAACCATAGCTATCCTCACCTGAAAGAGAAGACAACCGAGAATGAACAATGGTTTTCATTATATAGACACGCTTGACTGAAATAATTATATAGACAAAGCTGACTAACAGGATCTTGCAGCGTATCATAAATTTTAGTTCTTGCTGTCCATTCTGTCAAGTTAGGCTTCACAGCATTACTGAGATGATGTCAAGTTAGTGGAGAAAAGGTCATCACAGACGAGCTAAAGTGTGGAATCTATAGCAAAATAAATTTTACACTATGGGAACAAGGAAAAACAGAACGATGGTGGAGAGACAAACCGAAGGAGGTTCAACTCTTTTAATATTGCCTCATGAGCCCTTTGATCCTATTGAAGAGAAGTTAACACCAAAAGAATAAGAAGTATAAATATTCTGCATAGCTACAAGAATCTTTGACTTTGTAACTAGAGTTGAAAACTATTCAAGTTGAATTTACTTACCCTTAAAAGCAGAGGAACGTGCCAGATATTTGGAACGTCATAGAGGGTTACTATATTCTCTTCCTAAGAAAACCACAGAAAAGCAGGCAGAACGTTCACTCAGACGAGGGTCTTTTGATGAGAGATCTGACCTCTATGCTCTAAAAGGTTAAAAATAAAGAATTCAACAAGAAATACCGGCACATGGCAAAATTGAGATAGTTTTGTTTTGACATTTTCTTCAAGTGCCTGTCACAGAAAAAAAGAACTGATAAGATAATCCATGACTACCACTGACAGTTATCATGTATACTTGAGTGCCCATTACCTTCGTGCTGCGACATGCTAGGATATTTGGTGTCAAACCAAGGCTCCTGAGTCCTCGCACACTATGCTGGGTTGGCTTTGTCTTCTGCAATACAGATTTTGATATCTCAACTGTTACGAACTAATAAACTAGAACCTTCATGGAAGCTATCAAAACCATAGAATATTACCTGTTCACCAACAACACTGAGAACAGGCACAAGGCTGACATGAACCAAGCAGAAATTACCAGGTCCTAATAAAAAAGAGAAAGATGAGACCTGTAAGCAATAATACCCTAATAACTAACTGGAACTTCAAAAGTTAATACAAAAACAGAGCAGAGCTCACCAACTTTATACGAGAATTGCCCAAGGGCCTCAATGAAAGGCATAGATTCAATATCACCTGCGCAAAAAAAAAAAAAAAAAAAAAAAAAAAAGAAAGAANCCCCCCCCAAAAAAAAAAAAAAAAAAAAAAAAAAAGAAAGAATAAAAGCCACTCTTCTGAGAAATTGTAAGGAAAAGGTAATATTAACCAGCAAATTAGTACCGATAGTCCCGCCTAGTTCGATGACACAGACATCAGGGGGACCATCCTTCCCATCCACAGGAACATTAGCTACACGCTCAATCCACTCTTGGATTGCATCAGTAATGTGTGGAACCACCTTAAAGAAAGTTAAAAGCTTTGATCAATCACTCAATCAAATTTAAACCACAGGAAGTTAAGTAAGAGCACAATTATATTATGTATTAACCTGAACAGTTCTTCCAAGGTAGTCCCCTTTCCTTTCCTTGTCAATGACTGACTGCAAACATCAGGGCAGAAGCTTGTAGCCTTCTTCTCACATGAAATCGACTAGTAAGGTAGCAAAACTAGAAATATACCTGGTATATCTTTCCGGTAGTTAAATTGTTGTCACGGGTCAAGGTACTGTCTAAAAATCGTTCATAATTTCCAAGGTCCAAGTCCACCTAAATAAGCACCAGTAAGATACACGTGTATCAGCTTGAGAAGCAATACTACGTAGATAAAGACAATGCATCCTTTTGAGGGAGCAATTCTTATTAGATACGCAGAATGCGCCAATTTGAGGAGCAATACTTGAGTTAGATACACAATGCATCCGTTTGAGGAGCACTACTTGAGATGATTAGAAAATACAAGACAAAATCACAATATAACATACCTCTCCACCATCATCCAATACAAATACTTCTCCATGCTCAAACGGAGACATAGTTCCAGCATCAGTATTAAGATAAGGATCTGCGTAATGAATGTAACTATGAAAAAGGATCACAAAAGCTACGAAATTCACTCAAATTGGATGCGGATAAAAGTGGTTACACAACAAAAAAGTGTCTTCATTGGTCGGAAAAGACCAATACAGAGTGTTAACATGCAATGAAGAGAGGCAAGAATCTCACCAATCTTAATAGAAGTAACACGAAGACCACAGGCTTGAAGAAGAAGTCCAATGCTACTTGCAGTGACCCCTTTGCCAAGGCCACTCACAACTCCTCCTGTCACCAATACGTACTTCATATTCGTTTATCTCTTGCTTCTTCTTCACCTATAAGACAGAATTAACACGGCAAAGCAAAGATAAGAGAAACGAAAAAAGCGTCTTCGAAGACGAGTTATCTCTTGCTAATAAAGAGAAGATGTTTGGTTATTGGAGTCGATCAAAAACACAATAAAGTGAGAAGAAGTAATGCCGAAACCTTAATACCTTCGCTCCAACAAAAATGGCCTTACGGATTTTTTTTTCAAGGCGGCGGCTTATATGCTATATAACCTGCGCGACCCTCTTACTCTTATTTAAACCCAAAGTGAAAGCAAAAATAATAATAAAAATTTTATTTTATTTAAATTACCAATTGAAAATTTATAATCTAACAAAATTTGGTTTCACAGTTTAAGTAAGAAAATAAAAGAGACTGAGACAGTACATTCCAATCCCACCTGCTTACTGATTTTTTTTTTTGTTTGGATTGAATTTAGGGTTTCTGAGTTTGTGGACAGTCCTGTTTGATTTGTGGAAGATTGCATAGTTTTGGCAAAGAAAGTGCCCCAAAGAGGGTTTTGGATTAGACGAAGTATAGGAAAGTGTGCAGTAATATTACCCCACAATTTTAGAATGATCTATAATCCAAAAGTGAAAATTTTAAAATAGAGAGAAGATAAAGGTATCAAACTTTTGAGTCTATCTTTTATTACTTTCATCGTTTGTCGTTTATTCGTTTATAAAAGAGTTGTTCATTCACATGATTCATCAAAACAGCTATAAAATTGAGCAGTCAACAAACAAACAAGTCCTAGTATTCTTCTTTTGCCTCTGTTTGATGTCTCCGTCTTAGGCACCTGACATGTTTCTTGCTAAAGAAGCATGAAGCATGCATTGCCTCTCTCTGTCACATCTTGGTCGTAGGCTTTGTGGAGTTTACTGATAATTGAATCAACAATATCACGTGGGAAACGACATTTACCCCTATAGAACCGCAGGAAATATGCTTACACATTAAGGAGAAAACAATGGTGCTGGTGAGTACAGTAGGATCTTTTGCCTTTTTTCAGCTAAACTGCGCAATAAAAAGTTGAGAATTTTACTCAGTCGAGAGAACTCGCTCAACCTTTTCTTTTCGTTTTACAGATAATAAGACAACTCTGAAGGGATTCGAAATAAAACAGATGCAAAACATAGCAAGTAACATAAAATTACAACACAGATATCAGCTTATCTTTACACAAAGCTGAGAAACTCATTGATTATTGTCGGTTGCTTCAGCAGCATCGGCGCCTCCACCACCATCTGCTCCTCCACCAGCATCAGCTTCTGAAGTGGACTTAGCCATCACCTCACCTGGAGGAGGGTGGTCAAACTTGCATGTTGCCCCGTACTTGCAAGTCCCTGTCTTCATGTAGTATGGGCAATTAACCGCACCCTGCAACAGTTTTTTTTTTTTTTTTTTTTTTTGTCTTTGGGATTAGCTAACAAACTTATTACAAGCAGGATACTTATAATACCACTTTGTAGGTACCTCTCTTCTTGGATACCCTGCAAGACTCAGCTTTACACTTGGTTGTTGAGCCATTTGTTTGGGCACTGGAGTTAATCTATCTGCTGGGTGATGGAACCTGCATCTCTCTCCAAATTTGCACTCCCCTGTCTTCATGTAGTACTATAATATTGGAGGATAAGACCTTTTGGTAAGTCCAATAATCAAGCAAAAGTCTCCAACAATCACAAATAGAAATAAGAATACTCACGTCACATTCTGATTGTCCAGGTCTTTGGGGATAAGTGCCCGCTGAAAGCGCTCCAAGCTGCAACAAGTTCCATGTTGATTAAACCGCTAGCTGAGAAGCTATTGAAAATTTTCGCACAAAATGGATAAAGACATTTACTGTGGGTTGAGCAAGAGTCTGATAAAGGGAAGAAGCTGGTGAAACCATCCCAAGGTTTAAATTTGCAACATTCGACGAAACTAGAGAATAGTTTATCCCAGCAGCTTGGGGGATAAATGCTGGGCACAAAATTAAAACATCGCACATTAGAAGAATTGAGAAATGAGAGTGATACATGATAAATTCATAGAACGAAATATATCGGCATGAGACATGCTCACAAACCTGTCCTCTCAGGGTGATTGTAGCGACAAGTGGCGCTATACTTGCAGCTGATTGTGGAAAGGGAAAAAAAAGTCAGAATGTTAATGTCACGGTTTTAATTCAAGGCTTCAACCAAGGAGCAAGTATTGTATAACAGAAATTTACCTTCCGGTTTTGATATAGAATGGGCAGTCAACTTCACCCTGTAAAAGATACATATTCATTAATGAACTCAGACGTCAGAACAGGTCAGCATACAATTGTAACAAACCATTTTCATCAGTTCTAAGTACAGTGCCTATAAGTTACTATAAAGTACACCAATTGCGTCTATTAGATAATAAGTCAGCCTTATGCAAACTGAAGATGGTTCCATTACCGGTCTAACAGGTAGTCCTTTCGAGTTCTGATACAATGCTGGGGTACATGTGACATGCGGATTGTTCACGGCATCAGGATAACTGGTTAACCCCTCACTGCTACCATTATCTTGACTAGATGATGGCAGCTGGATATCCTTTGGATGGTGGAATTTGCATGTTGAACCAAATTTACATTTTCCAGTCTTCATGTAGAACTGATACAGAAAAGAAACATTGCTATATTAATAGTCAAAATTAGTTTCATAAGAGTATTAGAAAGCAAATAACGGATAGGTATTAATAAGTCAATTATGTGTATATCTTACTGTGCACATAGGTTCAGATGGCCTCTCAGGCAATGCATCCTGACTTTCAACACTAACCTGAAATGTGGAAGAGCATCAAGCTTTTTATGTGCAGGCAAAGATCAATTTTAAAAAAAAAAAAAAAAAGCACTTATTAAAAGTACAAGATATTATGCGAGTGTCTATAAGCAAATACACAAACTGAGGGATTATATCATTCAGAAATAGAAATTTCACTTACTGCAGCTACTGCTCTCGGATGATTAAACTTGCACCTTGAACCATATTTGCAGCGTTGTGTTTTGATATAGTACTGGACAGCAGTGAAAAATAATAGAGATAAGTTAGATCATAAGGCCAAGCAGAAATCAAATGGCTCGAAAAGTTTTAACGAACAGCTTACAGGACAATCTGGTTCTCCTGGTCTCTCAGGGTACTCTTCATTTGGAACAACTGGTGCCTGAATAAAAAAGGTATTCATTAGCAAAAACAACCAAATCATTTTATCATGGAATGCCTAGACAATGAGAATGATGTCTCTTCTAAGTAAAGGAACGATCTGACAAAGGGAAAAGCAAGGAAAACAAACACAGTTGCAGAAGTCGGGAAACTTAAATCTTGTATTTAGTGAAGATATCATATATCAGGTGTATACTTTCATGATAATGTAGTAAATCTATGACCTCGGACACCAAGCAAAAACAATATATATATATATATGTATATAGCTTGAAAGCAATTAGGCACAAAGTTTCGATGTAAAATATATAATTAATTATCATTAATTCATAATAATTGTCAATTTCATATGAGGGTATAACAAATACTTAGATAGTAGTAAACGATCACCTCTTTCCAATCTGGGATTCCACCCTCAGGAACCCAAATAGGATGATCAAACTTGCAGCTATCTCCAAATTTACATGTTCTTGTTTGCATATAGTGGGAACAATCCTTCTCCCCTGCCCTCTGTGGATATATAGGCAAATGGCTCGTACACTCCAACTTAGGGCGCTTGGTATAATAGTCGGTAGTATACCAAGCTTCGGTTTGACCAATTGTATTATGAGCACCCAATAGAGTCGGATAGTAGAGCGCTATATTACATAATAAACAATAATATACAGAAAATGAGAAGATATATACTCAGTATATGTATATCTTGAAAATAAAGTAGGGGTAGTAAATCTAGAAAATACTACAACAGAAACCAAAAATATAGTATCAAATGTCAATCATATCTTTAGTAAAAACTTACAGTAAGAAGTTATGGCTTACATATAATCATATCTGAAAGTCTACTGGAAACCATAGAGATACGAACGAAAACATAGTTTTCAACCAATTTTGCGAAATCACTATGTGTTCCCTCAAAATATTGAGGTCAGCGTGAGGAATCAGCCGTCTTTGGTACTTCTAAAGCAACAAAGACTTTATCAAGAACACTATAATAAGCTATATAATATATCTATGTAAAATTGATCTGATACTTGCATTTTCTTAGAGAAAGGATTATAACTTGGTGTCCAAACACAAAACAAAGCAGTTGGCCAAACCAATACAACCTCTACGTAAGCTAACGCAAGCACAGCGGAACACAGACCAACATCGTTGTGCTTATGCAAATTGTAAATTAAGATCTAACAAAGACAGTCAAGCTAGAGACTATGATTAAAGCAAATTTTTTTTATTATGCTGCAATTCAAGAATCAAGTCACCAAGACACTAATTTTCACTACTGACCAGGAGAATCACGATGAGCAGAGAAGACAGGAATCTTAAAGCTTTAAAGTTTCAAATTAAACGGCGTACTTTCGAAGCACTAAGTAAGAAAATGATGCAGATCTCTACAATAGTAAGGAGAAAGAGCTTACCTTCAGAGGTTCGTTTGACACCAGGAGGAAGTGGCTCAACGGCGGAAGCAGCAACAGGAACCTCCACGCCAGGCGGCCAAGCTGCTTCATGATGCTGAAACACTTGTGGATACGCCAAATGCGAAGCTGTAGTGTTGGGAAGATGGTGATACATAGCTGAAGACGAAGTAAGGGTTCCCAGAGAAGAGGAATACTTGCTCAAAGCCTCGGATCCGTCGCGAGCCAAAAAGCGAATCGTAGTATCAGGGAAGTAATGGTCGGTACCAGAACCGTAAAGCGAGGAAAGAGCGGTCTTTGGCGGATGCGGTTGCGGCGGAGGAGCGGTGGATACGGCAGAGGAAGCAGAAGCGTAAGAAGGTTGAAGAGGGTAGCTATACAATTGACGATGTGCCATTCGATTGAAAAAAGAAACCCTAAAAGGAAGCTTTTTGTCAAATTATCGTGAGTTTCTGTTTATTGTGGGGTTTTTACTTTTATTGTTCTTCTAAGCAAAAGCTACAACCAAACAAACAAAAAATAATCTGAACTATTCTCAGATCCATAAAACTAACTTGATATATCCATTGATTCTGTTTAATTTTCGAATTGCACAATATTAAATTCTCCTCTTTATCAACACACATGTATTAATTGTATAGATTGTAAAGTTGGGAGCTTTTTACATGAGAGAATGAACACTGCAGCTAACTAAGAAACCAAACAAAGCGCCTGCTATAACTTCAACTTCATTATGCCCTATTGATTCTTTCAATGGAGGCGCAGGAGCATCCTCTTCACCGATCTCTCCTGTTAGCAAAGCCTTATTAGAATTGCTGCCCTTTAAACTCGTCACTGCACTTCTCTGAGCATTAGCTTGTATTTTGTTCAACACTTTCGCATGTTTTCCAACTTCTCTCCTTACTCCCTACAATGAAATATAAGACTTTAAGATATCACTGGAATTCTTTGTTCTCATATCCTACAAGCAAGCAAAGACTCAAACAGATATCAGACATTGACAAAAACCAACCACTGATACCGGAAGGTATGCTGAGACTTAAAGCCAGCCCAATGCATTTATCTACAGACCATTTACTACCTATAGACTCTAGATCCTACTTGTTGTAGAAGAAGGTATGCTGATAGCAGAAGGTATGCTGAGACTTCAATTCAAAAGCCAGCCCAAAGTTTTTCCCTAAAGACCATTTTATTACCTGTAGACTCTAGATCCGACTTGTTGTAATGCAAAGAAAAAGGTAAGAAAGCAAAGCAAGTTTGACTTTGGGGAAATAGGGGAAATTACCTGGGCATCATACATGATAAGGCCAGCATAAACCACAGTCAGACCAAAAATGGAGTCAGCAAATCCCCTGAAGCCAAACCCATATTCAGCAAATTACATCAGGTAAATAGATTTGGGGGAATTAGTGACAAAAAAAAAAAAAAAAAAA
>OVAX01000067.1:0-50800 GCA_900406405.1 Lepidium africanum | reverse complement strand
TAAAAAAAAAAAAAAAAAAAAAAAGATTTGGGGGAATTCAGAGGCAAAATATAATAGCTAAGCACCTTTCAAAAGCAATTGCAGTTGCTGCAGCCACAACAGACTGATTTTTCATGGGGCAGGCCAAAATGTCAGACAAGTATAGGGAAACGCGATTTCCAGAGCAAACGAGAAAGGAAGAGAAGCTTACAGAAGAATGCGTTGAAGGGAAACCTCCAGCTTGAAAGACACTTCTAAAGTCCAGATTTTTCCCATACAATACCACAGAAGTGAAGGGCTTTGAGAGCTGCCCAATCACAGCGGAAACCCCAGCAGCTACGAGTACCTTCACGCCGGTGAAATTAAAAATCTACAGTGAGGATGACTGAAAATAAAGAAGTAATGAGGATTTAAGAGAAAGGCCAAACCTTATTGTGGATAACCTCAGCGATATCTTGATATCCAACATTGAGAACGCACGAGGTAAGACGAGTTGGCTTCTTCTTTGGGCAGCTTGCAAGAATGAATTTGGAGCTGGATAAAGAAAAACAGAGATCATTGGCGTTACGAGACACAAAACAGTGGTTCATCTCTGTACAAAGGAATAGAACTTGAGGATTATTTTTGGTCGAATGACGATAAGAAGAGGCTGCGAGAAATTTGAAACCAATGGCTCTGTTGCGTCGAGAAGAGCGTTTGCCTCTTTTTGGACATTTTTTTGTGTTCAAAGGTGTTTTTTCAATGGCAAATCGGTATCATACATGCCAAGCTGCTTTCACTTTTTGTAAAGTAAAATCTTGGATTGTTTTCATCTTATATCAAGTCATTTGTTCTCTTCTATAAATCACAATTTGTATTTGTCAAGAGCAAGAATGTGAACAAAAAAACATATAGAAATTTTCAGCTTGTGGAGTCTTAATTAAAAGTACTCGAAATCTATATATGCTGTATCATCGGTGGGACCAGCAGCACAGGTAACCTTAGGCTCGGATTTGACTGAGTTACAGTGATCACTAACTCCATGGCTCTTGGCCTTTCCTTTGGGGGTCGTGTACGGTCCCAAGTCGACAGGGTCAGGAATATGAGGCGGGGAAGCGCTACGCACCAGAGCCCAATTCACTCCCTCGAAGAAAGGATGTTGCTTTATCTCTGTGGCTCCTCGCGTGTAAGCGATCCTTCTGTGAGGATCCTTCACTAGAAGTCCACGGATAAGATCACGTGCCGCTGAGCTCACATGTGGACTATCCGGGAACTTCAACGGCTGACCTACCACATTGTGCAGCGTGGCTCTGTTTCCCTGTCCCTTGAACGGGGTGGTCCCATGGAGAAGCTCATAGAGGAAGATCCCGAATGTCCACCAGTCTACAGCGCTGCCATGTCCCTCACCACGTATGATTTCAGGAGCCAGGTACTCATGCGTGCCTACAAAGGACATTGAGCGCACATCCGTTGGCTCTGCCATGAGCTCTGGCATAGAGAGACCGCCAAGGCCGGAGTCTGATTTCGCTTTACGGGTTTTCTTGGAAGGGAGGAGACGAGGGAAAAAGGCGGATGGATGCATGCAGCCGTTGACGGCAAACTCCTCGTTGAGGATAGCCCCTCCCCCACTGCAGACTGAGGAGGACTTAACAAGGGTCGGATTAAAGGAGCAACGGAGGGAAAGATCAAAGTCAGACAGCATTATGTGGCCTTCGTCTCGAACCAGGATGTTCTCCGGTTTCAAGTCTCTGTACACAATCCCCAGCATGTGTAGATACTCCAATGCCAAAAGCACTTCAGATGCGTAAAACCTGTCAACAAACTCATCAGATATAGATAATAAGTAAGCGCCAACTACAAATAGATTGAATGGTGTTTCACCTTGCGGCCTCTTCTGTGAAACGTCTGTTGGGCTGCTTCTGTCTAAGAGAATGGAGATTTCCACCGCTGCAGAACTCCATGACCAGACAGTAGAACTTGTCTGTCTCAAAGTAAGAATAAAGCGTCGGCAAGAAAGGATGATCAAGCAGAGATAAGATCTCTCTTTCGGTCTGAGCCCTCAGCAACTTATTCCTGCTGGCTAACGAGGCCTTATCCATCACCTTCATCGCAAAAACCGCATTGGTCCCTCGCAGGTCCGCAAGATAGACGCTGCCTATGTCCCCGTACCCTAGACGTTTCAAAAGCCTGAAGTTGTCGAGACCTATTTGAGGGCCTCTCGAAGTGACTGAGTTAATGGCGTCCCACCTCACGTCCCCTCCCGTGTGAGGCTTGAAAGGTGTAGATGATGGACCCAACATGTTATCACCATAGGTATAATCCACATTATGTCTAGGGGCTCTCTTGCTATCTGGAGACTTTGTCTTGTGGTGCTGATGATTTCTGGTACTTGGCGAGTGTAATTCAGGTGTGCTTAAAGGAACAATCTTCTTCGGATCATAATGAAGGTTTTTTGGAGTATTCTTCCCCATTGTTAAGCTATCACCATCGTTAGAATATGAGTTATGCTTTAAATCACCCTCGTCGGTCCCTTTAGTTACAGAGGGAGGTTCAAGTGACTTTGACGGTTGATGTTTGATGAGAGGATCCATCTTCTTTGGATCAAAATGAGGGTTCCTAGGGACATTGTCTCCTAGCTTAAATGAAAATGGAGAGAGGTTTGGACGAGGCGACTTAGGTTTTAGGACTGGATCTATCTCTTTGGAGGCGACATTACCCGTGTTCTTCTTGGAAGCTAAGTCCATCTTCAGAATGTCTCCAGGTTAATGACAATCCTTCCGTTATAAAGTAAACTCACCTATGACAATCCTTAGGATGTTTTGTGCTATGTAAAACATAATGACAAAAAATGTGTGGGAAACATTAAAGTCATGTTTTACCTGAGATGATCACGCTTCCTTGCTAATGTAAAAGACAAGAAGAGGATAATCACAGCATGTCAACCCGAAGAAACTGCCACCAGAAACCAACATTCAAAGAAGGGAAAATTGTCATGCGTCAGAGAAACGGATACAATAAGAATATCTTTCTACTGGTTTTTATAAAATGAAGAATGCAGACCATGTTTAGACATGTGTGTTGTTCCCATAATGCAAAACTCAAACTCCAAAACAAAAAGCCTATTAATATGTGTCCAAGATTCCTAATCCAGAAATGAAGAAAGGGGACTTGAATTGCTCTATCTTTGTAAATGTGTAAATCCCCTTAATAGTATCTCAACCTGGAAAAGCAGAGAGCGAGAAATTTGAAAGGAGGAGACAAGAGGAGATGCAAAAGAGATGGAGAGAGGGAAAATTTCTTAGCCTCTCATCTCTCAACGCACACATTGCCGTTTATTCCTCTTCCTCTCTCCCCATATTTGTTTTGGTCTAAATTAACCATTGTTTTTTCCTTTTTACCTAAATTGGTTCATTGACAGAAGACATATAATGAGAAATGAAGATAGACAGACATTGTTAAGAAGAAATTAGTTAGAGAGTAAAAGGTCACCTGGTCTTCTTGTTTTCTGTTTTCTGACCAACGGATATAGTGATGTTCCAGTTCTCCTCGATGGCTTCCAAAGTAGTTGGTTTGAACTGTTTGCAATGTTTTCTCGAGAAAGCAGTTTTCTTTTCTCCATGATCAAAAAAGTTAAATGAGTTTCCTCCGATTCCATTGGCAGACCCAGAAACTCGGGAGGTGGGAGACCAACCGGAGAATTTTAAAGATATCTTTTCTATAAAAAAAAAAAAGCTGCGGCTCTTGACTATATCAACGATTCATGCATGGGCTTACTTAGTTAATGCCCATTTTAGCTAGACTTATCCTAAGCCCGTACGAAATCTAGGTCCATCTTAAAAAATACATAAAGTAGTTTTGCTCTTTTGAGAAAATAGGTTTGCTTCTGAATCTTGTAAATTTAACATCTTATATATTTTTTCAAATTAGATGATGAGGACAAGGAAGAGAAATGAGTTTGTGTAAATGTGAATAGAAAACTACAAAAACTCAATTATAAGATAAATACAAAAAATCAATAATAAGATGGATTGTCCGGAAATTATGCGATGGCGGGACATGGATGATGTCATGATAACATTACATACCATTCCATGATCCATCACTTTTCTTGTACCATACGTCTATACAAACACTTCAAATAACTAAGGTGTTAGTATTTATACGGTCGTTATTTCTTCCACATGCGAACATATAACTTAAATGCAGTATTATTATTTAGTCAGTCTACCAAAATATTGACTAATCATCAGGTGATCTATTCTTATTACACAAATACAATGATTGTAGACGGATGTTTCTGATAAATATAATCGTCACAGTACTTTACTACATGTTACATAATAAGATTATAGTAATAGGAATTGACCCCAAAAAATTGCAGTAACCATTCACAAACGTGATTCAGCTTGGTTAAGATCAAGTTTCCAATGGGCCAGATCAGTCCAAATCATCATTTTAACTCTACTTTTCGGATGGACCGATCCGTGATTTGCGGACGAAATCTATATTGGATCTTAAACACAAAAAACATGACAAAATCAGATTGAATTTAACGAACCGCAACTGTTTGGCCCATGCCACATCACTAGTGAGTTGCTTGTCATACGTACGTGGGGTCCAAACATTGAGGCGTTTGGTAATAACATCACTTTTTCTTCTTTTTTTTTGATAAAATTTTTTCAACTGTTAGACTTGAGTTTAACCAATCAATACATCACAACAACGACAATAATACTCTCTTTTGTAATCTTATTGAACTTAATTTTCGTTGTTTTACAAAATATTAAATTCGAATTTCATGCTTTCTTTTCTCGCATTCACTTACATTTCTATAGGATTTCACGTGTATCACATAAATAAAAATCCACAAATTTGGTTATTAATGAGTACGGAACAAAATAAATAGAGTCATGTGGCTCCTTGCTTGTAGTAATTATTAAGGTAAGTCGTTTTAATCGACACTTGCGGCACAGAATCAACACTGGCCTTTCATGCCTTTATCTTTTATTATCTTCTCACTACATTTGGCACTCTCTCAACATATTTAAACATTTCAAATATTAGCTATCCCATCTACTATTATATACTAATACTACATTTTTAATTGCGGATACATGTCTATGCATGGTTGGACTTTACTAAATCCGCAATTAAAGCCTTTATATGACTGATTTGACCATATAAATAACAATTTTCTACATTTAATTTTTATTAAATCACCGAAAAAATCCGTGATCAAACTATAGTATATAAAACTCAATTCAAAATGTCAAACCTAGTAATATAGGCTCAATGTTGAACGCGGCCACGAAGTAGTCTAAGCTACATATACAACCTATCGAACACATTGCCGTTTGGATCAAATTATGTTTGGTAATAAATCAACTAATTAGATAGGGTTTAGGATGGGCCATGCTGATACTTTTTCTATATACAGCTTTTGTTTTTTTAATTTGCAATTATGATAATGTAAGTGGCATTGTAAGGCCAGGGATGAAGTCTTGAGGGTTGTTATAATGTTTTTTGGTATTTTGTCGTCAAGTAAAGATTGTTATAATGTAATAATAATTGGATGCAAACTGGCAGTTTGAATTAATCTTCCTTTCTTCCTCTGTCTTTGTCGTTCCTTTCATATTTTCCGAGCTCAGCAGTTAGTTCTATTACTTTTATAATCTTGTTTTTTTTTTTTGTCAACTCACATTAATAAACCACCAAATAAGTTACACTTTGAAACCAATAAATTACTTTTATAATCTTGCTTAAGAAGTCCGATGAATTAATTAACGTGAAAACATTTCACTGTCCCTTTTGTTATTATTATACACACAGACAATATGAATGAAAATTACGATATATATATATATATAAATATACTGTTAGCGATAATGATTTGTGATTTGACGAAATGAATAAATAAAAAGTTGATCCTTCCACGACACAGTGTGGCTTGGATTGGACTTCAACGCATTACAACGTACACGCATCTCTTTTCATTAATCAAACAATTATCCAATATGTCAATGTTTTGTGTCTGTTAGATTACAGTTTTTTTAGTTTTAAAATATGAACCGGTGAATATAAAATCTAAGGAATTCTAGAAGAATCCAAGGATGTAAAGAGCAACCAATTAAAAAATGACAGCTGTACATCTCCCTGTGATTTTGACTTTCTTCTCCCTCACGTAGTCGATCCATCAATACATGCAGATTGCAAATACCTACCACCCTCAGGCCTCAATCATAATCATATTAAACATTTCTTTTTGTTTTTTCTTGTTTTTTACTTAATTAATTACCTACGTTTGAAGACTTAACTTCAGTTCTGTCTTCTGCTCATGAATGATCTCAAACTGTTGGATTCAAATGCCATTTTTTTACTACTTATAACTTTCAATTAATCTTGTCGATTAAAAAAATTTTACTCTCATTTATTTCTTCGTGCAAAATTTTCAATAACATGAACTTCTAAGCTTTCAGAGTTGTATATTAAGGTTTTGAATGTTTGGCAGATGGGTTGCAGATTAATTGCAGTTTACTCTATCTGCAATTTAAATTCCCAATCACACATTTTATTTGCAATTTTTATACAGTATAAAAAGTATTAAAATAATAAATTGATCTGTGCAGTCTAAAAAAGCAAGGAAAATATGAACTGCACTCTTCTTGTTCCTGTACGTCCATAATCTGCATCCTTTTTTTTTTCTTCACCTTTTATTTTTTCTTTTTTTCTCTTTACTATTCAATAGGATTATGTTACTTTGTATTATTTTAATACATATGTTTGATTAACTACACTAATTTTATATGGTGAATTATGTTACCCGTAATATTATTTATTATGTAATTAATTATTTTAACCAAATTATATATTTAAATAATCCAAATTAAAAAAACTAATATAAAAACTAAATGCAACAAGATGTTAAAAATATAGTATAAACTTAATAAGATTTAGTTTAATTATAAAAACATAAAACTACAAAACTAAAACTACAATATTTCGATTAGTTTTCATTAAAAACTTATTGTAGTAAAATATAAATTCTTATAAGATTGAATAGATAATCTTTTGTTTAGTTAATATAAACAATATATTACTAACATTAACATAATTATAATTTTTAATTTATAGCAAAAGAAATAGTTATAATTATTGATAGAAAAAATAGAAAATAATGTTAAAAATTTATAATATAGAACAGATACGAAATTATTTTTTATTGGAGCGAAAATAATCTAACGCTCATAGAATCAAAATTGTTTATTGATTTTATTATAACATTTATGATTAATTGATTCTAGTTTGTTTCTCTTCTAATTTATCAAAATTACAAAATTGTAAAAAAAAAGTTCTTATAATAAAATACTAATATAAAATATGTTCTGTATGATCTGCATTTGTTCTATGTGATCTGCATGATCTGTATTTTTTGAATTGCATTCCCCATTTGAAGCTTAAGTTAAACAAATAATGTACTTTCGCTTTATGATTGTAAATCTGTATATTGAGAGTTTCGATATTAAACGATTGTCATAAATAATTGATTAAAAAACTTATTTTTCTTTATATCTGTCATTGTTATTCAAAATTGTCTTTTTGTTTGTTTCCTCTTGTAAATTTGGAGACAAATATAAAAACAAATTAACTTACCCCCTGTTACTCATCAATATATCCGATCAAATACTTTAAATTACAGTGTTATTGATCAATGTATTTTAGTAATTGATTTAGAATACAATACAATTTTCTGTTATTCAAAAAGTCCAATAAATTTTGGTGTAATGGTTTTGAATGTATTTTGCTATTTTTTCGCGTTAAACACAAATCAGGTCTATTTTATGAGGATTCTGAAATCCAAATGATCAGTTATCATTTTAATTAAAAATAAATACAGAACTCGTTTGTAGCCATGGAATTGAAAATCTCTAAAAGCATAATCATAAAATTTCTCGATTCTCATCTGGGTTTTTGTGCTTGATAGAGACAAATGATGAATTTTTTGTAAACTAATAGCAGATTCGTTATTGTACCCATATAATCACAAATTTCTGGTAATTGGTTCTGTTTTCGTTGATCATGGTAAGTCCAATTTCCTATTTCTATAACATATGTCTTCGCTTTGACGCAATAAGAAAGGCATATCACGACCGGAAAATAATGTGAAGCTACATATACAAATCGTGACTGAATCACGTGAAGAAGAATGAGATTATCACATTTCATCATACATTTTAGGGACGAGACATTGAAGACAAATGTCAACACTGTTAGAAAAAAAAAAAGGTTGAAGACGTTGTAATTGAAATTGCAGATGCACAAGAATCACCAACAAAAAGGGTACTCGATATCTAGACAGTTAGTTTTTTAATGACTCCCAAATCCAATAAAATCCAAAACAAAATCTATTGCCCCTAGGCAGTGGCGGATCTAGAAACTTTAATTACCAGGGGCAGCACATATAGAACAATAGTATTCTATAAAAACTTCAATAAATCTTTACAAAAGTACCTTATACTAGTTAATCATTTGAAACTTTTGGATCATTTTTCATTTGAAACAGATTAAAACAACTATTTTTCAATTACATATAAGATAATTACTTAGACACACACACAACTCCTTTTCAATAAAATATACAAGATAATCACTTGGACACGCACAATTTTTTTATTCTACGCATACTACTGCTTTGAAATTTAAAATTTATACGTAATCAACACTTTTCTAAAATACCCAAAAATAAAAATCACACAAAAAAAAATGTGAATTGTGTGTTTAGATATAAAAGATTAAATAATCTTGCATCATAAATAATAATAAAAAATTTAATGATGCGATACAATTTACTGAGATAAAAAAATAGAACAATTTTTCAATTATTTTTGTGAAAAAAACTATCCTAGAAAAAAACAACAGTACTTTTAAAATATAAAAAACATAATTCTTGTGAAATTAAGTAGAAAAATGAATTATCAATAGAAAATAACAACTTAATAACTTTCAATAATTGAATAAAATACTATAGATAAAGAACACATGTTTAAGGTTGGCTGTAAGCAAAAGTAATAAAGAAAAAAAAGTAGAATAAAAGAATTTAAATAAAAAATTGAAACATTTAAGGGTTTTGACCTCAATGATTTGTAAACTTAATTAGTTTTACTTTAGATTTTGGTTATATTTGGGTGTAGGCATATATGTAAAGAATAAATTTTTTGATTAAATGGGTTTTTGTCTTAAGAGATGAGGGCAATTTTTACTTTTTTAATGGTGATATTATTTGAATTAAACAAAAAATTACTATAGAAAATGAGGTTAAATTTTTTTAAAGTGGTGGCAAGTGCCCCACTAAACTAAGTTGAGTGTACTTCCGCCCATGTCCGTAAGATTAAATCCCACATAATCCATTAAAAAATCTATTGAAATCTTTTAAACGTATTCAAGTGTAGTGAAATCTATTAAAGTCATGAGTTGAATACCAGCCCGTTAAGCGAAATTAATCGAGATTATGCATTCTCTTTATTATTTTTATTTTTTTCCAATGTGTGAGATATTTTTTAATTGGTTTCCTCACTACCACCCACAGATATTATATTTACGAGTGGTTGAAAATTGAAAATTAGGTGAAAATTACGTATCAAATTATGCCAGAAACTAAGAGATTATTGTGGTTAATTTACGGTGATTATGAAAATAATATACGTTTAGGATTAGCTTTGGATATCAAAATTAAATATATCCATCCGTTAAGGCAATTATGAATAATGGCTAATTAAGTGACACTAATTTCCCGCTCGCTTCGTGTTAAGTGACAGTAATTTTCCTTTTAAGATTGGTTAGTAATTAATATTACTAAATGATAAATCAATCAACTGATTATAAAAATGGAAGAGAGAGAGAGAGGCGTTTCTACACTCTATATATATAAATACTCTGTTTTAGAAACAGAACTCTAAAGAAGACGAAAAAAAATGCAAAGAAAGAAGAGAGTTCTCTCGTTTCTCATCACGATGCTCCTCCTTATCGCCTCCGTAGATTCTACGAAAGACACGACGGTGCGTCTCGAATTGACGCACCGGAACACTCTCTTCCCGAAGCCTCTTCTCAGTCGCGTTGAGGACATTATCAATCACGACCAAAAGCGTCATAGCTTGATTTCACATAAGCGCAAGTTCAAAGGAGGAGTCAAAATGCCGTTGGGATCTGGAATCGATTTCGGAACGGCGCAGTATTTCACGGAGGTTAGAGTTGGAACTCCGGCTAAGAAGTTCAGAGTGGTGGTGGATACAGGAAGCGAGCTGACTTGGGTGAATTGCAGGTATCGTGGGAAAGGAAAAGGGAAATTAAAGAATCGGAGAGTGTTTCGAGCTCAAGAGTCTAAGAGTTTTAGAACTGTTGGATGCTTCACTCAGACTTGTAAAGTTGATTTGATGAATTTGTTCTCACTCACTACTTGCCCTACACCTTCTACTCCTTGCTCCTATGATTACAGGTACTTTAAATTTTCAATTTCAATTGGTAATGGTGATTGCATTGTTAAATTCAAATTCAATGTGATTAGGTACAGTATTGAGAAGTTGATTAAGGATTTAGTTTAGGAAATTGTGGTGAAGTGATGCTGATATGGTAATATACAGATATTTTAATGGAAAAAAACTACTGTTTTAGGAATTGTGTGTATTGAGATAAGAAGATATCTTAGAGAAATTTGGGAAAGTTAGGTGGTCATCAATAAGAGAGAAGAGGGACCTCGATCTCTCTCTTGTCACCATATCATTGTCTATTCTTCATTTGTATATCTCTCCCAACTCTTTAGAGAACTTAAGGGTGCCATAGATTAAATGCAAGTGTATGTAGAAGAAGGTGAAATTTAATGTGAGTTGAGCTACAATTCAGCACAATACATAAATGTCACTTATTTGTGACTTGCTAGTTAGGTTTGTAGTTTGACCATACATCAACATAACCTCTCTTTTTACATCTAACTTAATGATAAAAGTAAATCTGTTTACATTAAATTTGATCGGATGGAACAAACAGATATGCAGATGGCTCAGCAGCACAAGGCGTATTTGCAAAGGAGACACTCACAGTTGGTCTGACCAATGGTCGTAAGGCTAGACTCCATGGTCTTCTCATCGGTTGCAGTAGTTCCTTTAGTGGACAAAGCTTCCAAGGAGCTGATGGGGTTCTTGGTTTAGCCTTTAGTGATTTCTCCTTCACTTCCACAGCTACTAATCTTTTCGGTGCCAAGTTTTCTTACTGCCTTGTTGATCATCTCTCCCACAAAAACGTCTCTAACTATCTCATATTCGGCTCTTCCGCGTTTTCCTCCTCTACCAAAGCCGCTCCTTCAAGAACAACCCCGCTTGTTCTCAATCTCCTCCCTCCCTTCTACGCGATTAACGTCATCGGAATCTCCATCGGAGACGACATGCTTGATATCCCGCCGCAAGTATGGGACGCAACTGCCGGTGGTGGGACCATTTTGGACTCGGGAACCAGCCTCACGCTGTTAGCTGAAGCTGCGTACAAGCCTGTGGTTAAAGGGCTTGAACGTTACCTAGTTGAGTTAAAGAGAGTAAAACCAGAAGGATTACCAATAGAGTATTGTTTTAGTTCAACGTCAGGTTTCAATGAGAGCAAGTTACCGCAGCTGACGTTTCATCTACGTGGTGGTGCGCGTTTTGAGCCGCATCTTAAAAGTTATTTGGTAGATGTAGCAGCGGGAGTGAAGTGTTTAGGGTTTATGTCGGCAGGAATGCCGGCGACTAATGTGGTGGGGAATATAATGCAGCAGAATTATTTGTGGGAGTTTGATCTTAGGGCCTCAACATTGTCTTTCGCTCCCTCTACTTGCACTTAGCTCTTTTGTCCATTTCTCTTGTGTTTATTAAATTATTTTTACTTTGATTTATTGGAATCATGTTATTGTTTGTTAGTGAAATGAATAAAAATGTCGTAAAAATTGCAATATCAAGGTCAAATTACTTGTATCCAGTCCACTGCCTTACCAAGATCCGTCAATGACAATAAATTACGCTGGTAAAATGGGCTGTACAGAGAGCAGATGAGATGGGTTTCAATGACAATATAATTGGGCTCGAAAGCCCAATCAGAATAAGTTCACACTTGACAGATAAGGCTGCTTCTGAAAAAAGTAAGAATCTGATGCATCGCTGTATCGATCTCATTTCAGACCATAAATATCTTTTCTTTTCTTTTTCGTTACTTGAGAAATTCACTTGCAAAACTTGTACAATAATCTGTCTTGTACCCAAAAAATAACCCATCTATGCTTAATAAAAGATCACTTCAACTACTACACAATTTTTTTTAAAAAAAAACCTACGAAAGAAAAGCATAAAAATAATAGTAGTATATATATAAATATATATGTGTGTGGCCATGTGGGAATTGTTATCGGAACTTGTGAAAAGAATAAAATGGTGAAATTGGAAATTTGAAGATGGTGGGGGAAGAAACACATAGGCAAAGACCAATAACATAATGGCATCCACTAAAATGATCCAATTCAATCATTATTGATGACAGAGAAGCATCACATGCTACATCATCATTACATTTGCTTCTACGAGAATCAATCACTACGTACCCTTCTTTCTATGGGATGGGTTGTACTATTCTAAATCAATCATAAATAAATATCAAGGAGATCGAATAGCTAGAGACCATCGTATAATACTAGAATCTGTTAATTGTGAAACCCAACAAGATGCTCATTTTTTTTCCAATTCAACTTCATCGTATAAGCTTATGTATTCAAAACGTAATATTCTATTCTCATTTTATTATAATTCAGACAAAAAAAACCCATAATCATCCGGCAACTTCAACTTTGTCCTAATTTCTCAAACTGATCAACGAAAAAGTTCAACGACTTTTGGTCGTCTTCCATCAATTCTTTAGTTTTTAGTTTTATGTCTCATCCTTTTTAGATATTTTTATTTGAAAGATATTCTTTAATGTTTTCATATAGAATTCTATGAAAAAATATGCTTAATCTCACATTAATAATCCCCTAACTACGTACTCTAGATGTGCAATTGACATCTTAGAACTTTTGAACAATATATGAAAATCAATTACTATCTCAATTTATCACACCACACATACATCAAAAACCCGTGTATACATGTGATTATAAAAAACCTCACACAAAAGAAAAATAAACAAACCATCTGATTTATCTTACATCGCCAAATTATTAAAAACCCATGCAATTCCTTTTCTCCTAGACCTAAATTTGCACTCAATCAAAAGTGACATAAAAAACAAACACTTTCAGTTAAAAATTAGCCAATTAGAGGTTGGTTGCGAGAAGAGTGCAAGGACCATGGCGACAACAAGTGATCAAGTGATCATTAGTTAGACCAGCGGCTTGCATGAAAGAGTGAACCACAGTAGGACCCACGAACCGAAAGCCTCTACGGACCATGTCTTTACTGATACTCTCCGACTTCGATGTCTTCACCGGAATCTTATGGCCTAGCTTGTAGTTAGTGGCGATGGGCTTATGGTTCACAAATCCCCAAAGGTATTTATCTAACGAACCAAAACCATTTTTGATCTCTACAATCTTTGTAGCGTTTTCCACAATACCTCTCACTTTGCCTATCTCTATCTTGCATTCGCTGCTTATTGCATTTATCTCTTTTTCGCTGAGTTTGGCAACAGCTTCTGCTTCAAACTCCATAAATGCCTTCCTGAAGTCATGACGTTTTCGTAATGTTGAAGTCCAATCTGAGCCTACTTGGGCCCCGCTAAGGGTTAGCAGTTCGAACAACATCCTGTAATAATTAAGATTATTAATTTATTGTTTGACCAAATATAATGGTTACTGTGTAGAATTAATTAATGAGTTAGTAATATGTCACGCACTTATCATCATGAACCGGAACTCCCCATTCTTCATCATGGTAAGCGACGTAAATAGGATCTAATAAACATAACCCAAAAAAGAACCTGTTAGGAATATAAATTATAATATAAGATGAGACTTAAAGTTAAAAAAAAAAAAAGACAATTAAAGCAAAATATAAAGTAAAAAAGAAAGATATGGGTTTATACCAGAAGTTGGGGTGAGGAAGCTGCATCTCTGAGGATTTGGGTTTGGGTTAGGGTTAGGGTTAATAAGAGGGACTACTTTGGAAGAAGTGAAATTAATGGTTGATTTGGATCTGCCGTAATGAGAAATCTTTAGTTTCCTTAAGGCTTGTTGTGCGGCCACTTGTTCCCTTCTCACGGCGGCTATACTTCCAGGAGCCTCGGTGATGAGCCAGGAAGGATAGCTTTCTCCTTCCTTAAAACTCTTAGATTTCTTGCGTTCCAAGCTTGCTCTCCCTTTGGCTGCACCAATGCTCGTGAGACTGTCTCTTTTGAGTGACTCAGAGCGGTTCATAAGACGATTGCAACTACTTGGTGGTGGGTGCAGTGGTAGCCCTCTTTTGGTCACACTAATGGCCTCTGTTTTGCTCATCTTCTTCTCTGTATATCAACTTTCAAGTTATAAGGCGATGGATACTTTAAAAGCTTTAATCGAGAGAAAGAGAAAGGTGTTGATGAAGATGATGAAATGGAGAAGAGAAGTGATTGTGTTATACGTATATATAATGCAAGGCACAAAGTGTGAGAGAGGTAGAAAGAGTTGAAAAGTGGTTGTAAAAAAGAGTAATAAAAAATGTAAACATTATAATTGTGAAACTAAAACCGTGTGGATATTAATAATTAGATTAGCATTTGACAACAAATAACAACAAAAAAAATAAAAATAAAGTGAAAGAGAAGGAATATAGAAAAGAGAGAAGAAGCAGAGCATGTGGAGGATTGATATATAATGATGCCACCAAATCACACAACCCATGTGACTCTTTTCCCTTAAACTATTTTGTGTGTTTACTTTTCTTTTGGTACTTCAATATTCTTTCTTGTATCATGTTAACGATGGAGGAGATAAGATCAGAGACATACCATGTGGTTTCAGTTTTATCCTTCATATTATAAAATAATAAAAAGTACTAATCAATAGATGTCCTTCATTCTCGATCTACAGTGCATCGGTGTCGTCTTCCTGTTGATCCTCAATCATTTCTATTTACATTGAGAAGTATGCTTCCTCCGTTTTAATTAATTTTCTAACTAATAAACGTTATATTAATAATTCAGGTTGCCAATTCTCGAATCTTTCTGCGCGGTTTTGTTGTATAAAAAAATGTTATATAAGAAAATAACTATAGTAAAAATATTATGTTAACGTAAAATAATTAGTCATAATAATTTATAACTTTGTATATTATTTAATATGTATTAATTTATGTTACTAATATAATGAAAATAATTAAGTTAAAGTAATTGATTACAAATAACATACTATAAAGTTGTATTTAAATTATTGAATAAATGTTGTCTGATCAAAAAACAAAGTTTATATAAATATATCACTATAAAAAAAGTGATTAGTTATTTTCTGTCATGTATGATTTCTATACCTCTGAAAGTATGAATTTTAGTAAATCCAATTAAGCAAATAACATCTAAATTTTAGATATACTTGAGAACACAACATATGAATTTTCATTAATATTAGGGGAAATCATTGTTTCCTTTATTCAAAAAGAATTGCCAAAGTTTATGCAACTTTGAAAACGATATATTAGTTTTCAATAAACTTTTTCTGAAAATATACACCGCTAATATCTAAAATTTTTACATAACAAATAATATATATATTTATATATTTAAGGAAAAAAAGTCAAACAAACCTCTAACTTACCAAAATGGTAGATTAAACTATGAATTCACGAACCTCCAAATTAAACATCAAATTTTTATGTTGACCGAAAAATAAACACTCAATTTAGCGTTGACCAATTAGTATAAACCCGACGTTAAGTTGATTAACAGAATTAATAAACTCTGTTTTAAGACTGTTAATGACTCCGTCAAATGAAACGATCTATCGTCTTCAAACTTGCAAAAAAAAAAACTGTTAATGACTCCGTCAAGAGTTAGTGATTTCCGTTAGTCAACTTAACGTTGGGGTTAAACTGATTGGTCAACGCTAAATTAAGTGTTTATTTTTTGGTCAACATGCAAATTCAATGTTTAATTTGGAAATTCGTGAGCTCGTGGTTTAATCTACCCATTTTTGTAAATTGGTGGTTTATTTAAATTTTTTTTTCATATATTTAATAGGAAAACTTCCTAAAAAGTATTCAAATTAAAGGTTTTTAAAAAATAAAACGTGAACTTATTTTTTTCTTTTAGATAAATCTAGACTATTTCAGATATATTTTTAAAGATATCTAACTTTTAAAAAACTCAACCTTTTAAGATTTAAGTTTATTAGGTAATTATAACATGTTAACTAAAAAATTTACAACTCACAAAACGACATATCTCCATTTAAGATGAACCATAAAAATAGTCATCACCACAGTCACAAGTATGAGTTGGATTACATCAAAAACTATAAAGATCACATTTGTTTCTTAGACCATGTATTTTTCAAATATTATGGGACACAATTTTTTCCTTCGTAGCTTTTTTTTATCTATTATTTTTTGGTTTTCATTATTTAGTTTGTTGAATTCTCTAAATATTATGGTGTAAAATAACATTATTTCGTTGCCTCTGTTTTTTCTCATATGATTCAGTCATTTTTTTTTGGTAAACTCTTCTTCTTAAATTTTTGGATGATTTGTGTAATTTTCTTGGACACATAATAGCTTGATTTATTATGAGCTATTTTAAAGAGTATTTAATTAATTGTAAAAG
This sequence comes from Lepidium africanum, assembly GCA_900406405.1. NCBI lineage: Eukaryota > Viridiplantae > Streptophyta > Magnoliopsida > Brassicales > Brassicaceae > Lepidium > Lepidium africanum. The sequence continues at coordinate 34,048 of OVAX01000067.1, read as the reverse complement.
TTTAAATTTAAAACTATTGGTGATTCATTAATGAATCGAGTATTAATATATGTTAGGATTTTGCAATGACATTTGTTGTAATATCTTACAAAATTCATGTTATGTTTTGTAATTTTTTGAAATTGTATACTCTAATAATATAATACCCCCTCTATTTCTAATTAGTTGATGTTCTGGAAAAAAATTGTTTTTTAAAGGTTGATGTTTTCAATTCCCAATGCATATTTGGTTCAACATTTCCTATTTTATCCTTATTTATTATATAGTTTTAATTATAATTAATATTTCTCTTTGTATCTTCTAATAATAAATAAGGTTAAATAAAATATTTTAAAAAGTTTTTTATTATGTGTGAAATCTCTATAATATCAAGTATTTGAAAATAGAGGGGAGTAGATAATTTTAACAAAAGAAAATTAAAATAATTCACCACCTGTGATAAGTCAGAAGAATGTGGTAACAGTTGAGAGACCATCTGGCAGTTTAGCATGTTCCATCTTTTCCTTCATTCCTCTCACGAACTTTCATTCAACCTTTGCATTAATTATTATATCCGCACGATCAATTAACGACCTATCTGTTTCGTAAATCGAATACTATTGCGAACGCATTACATTGGTGTATCTATTGGGCCTAACGTGGGCCTAAAGTGAGGCTCTATTGGGCAACTCTGTTTCTTGGTATGACTCGGACATGCTAAACCCATTTTAGTATGGACCTACTAATATATAGTTTAGAAGCATATATATATCAGAACACAAAGTGTATCCTTAATCCTTATAGCTTGAAACTTGAAAGCATCACAACAAAGTTTACCCTTACTAGGAATGATACAGTAATCTTGGAAAGATCTCAGCTTCTCAAAACTAATGAAAAGCAGCAAGTGATAATTGTTCATATATATATATATATATATTTACATTTGAGGAATTGAAAATAATATTGTAGAGTAAAGCTAAAAGGTCCAGCTAAGATCATCCATGGGATTGAAATCGATAGACATTGCAGAAGAAAAAATGGAAGCAAAATCAGGATCAAAAGCAGAAGAAGGAGGAGTACTGAACAATATATCCATGTTAAGATCATCATCATCAAGTCCTCCCACTACTGTCTTTTCACCAGCTTCATTGATTCCGGCCATTCCATCAACATCTGACCAATTAGGAATCATGTTCTCATCATGTAAAAGACTTGACATGGTGTCATTGACAGGGATCATAGTTTGAGACTGGATTGGAGGAGATTTAAGTCTGTTTGGTTTTGTGGAAGTGGGAGGATTGATGTTTGTGATTGAAAAAGCAGTTGTTGATTGATCAAGATCAGTAGGGTTCTTCATGATGGACGTTGTCTTGCTTGGCTTATGACTATTCTTATTAGCAAATGAAGAAGTTGAAGAAGAAGAAGATCTTCTGTGTGAAGGCATAAGATTATGTGTAGAAGGGTCTAAGCCTTGAGAAAGAAGCTTCTTCTTAATGCATGAGTTCCAAAAGTTCTTAACTTCATTATCAGTGCGTCCAGGCAAGTGTTTAGCAATCTGAGCCCATTTGTTACCAAGAATCCGATGAACATCGATGATAATCTGCTCTTCCTCTGCAGTGAAAGTACCTCTTTTCAAATCAGGCCTCAGGTAATTTATCCACCTTAATCTGCAACTCTTCCCACATCTTTGCAACCCTAAATACATACACATACATATACTTTTAATTAGAATCAATCCACATCAGAAGTGTTGGACATAAGAAAAGAGAGTATGAGATAAAGGGATACAAAACCAGCAAGCTTTGGAACAGAACTCCAACTAGGATGACCATGAGTGGTGATATAACGAAGAAGCTTCTCATCTTCTTCAGGAGACCAAAGCCCTCTTTTCACTTTGTGTTTACCACAACATCGATGTCCCATTTCATCTCTTTTCATTTCCCACTTCTCTTTCATCATCTTCCTTATTTATATATACAACGTCTCTTGGTGTTACTAACTTGCAGGGTCATCACTATTTAATTAAATTAATTATTCCTCATCAGTATTAATTTCTTTCTTGGAGGCTAATCTATACATATATATATGATTAACCAAACTTGTGTTGTTTGTCTTTTTTCCTCGGTGTGTCTTCAAATGGAAGCCTGATTTGGAGACAGTAGCAAGTTCACGTCACTTTCCTTAACAATTCATCTATGTTATACCTAATTAACTTGTGATTCTAGTTATGTCCACAGTCCATTGCATGCATGGATCCTGTACTTATCCGATTAGTTTAATGCAATTGTTTTAATGATAAAATAAAACACAAGTTGCTATCATTGGATCATTAATTACTTCATGTTGGATTGAGTGACTACTTGGGGCATCAATATGAAAATATTCGATTGATATCTGAAACCATTATTATGATTCGATTTTTCTACTTAAATCCTTCATATTGATTCATTTAAACATCATCATGCTCGCGCCTTTGTAAACAAATTAAGAATCCAGCATTATCACCTATATTTATACTACCATTACCCCTTTAAAGTGTGCATCTATAGTAATCAACTATTATTGAATGATGCAGGTCACCTATCATCGATTACACTCGAAACTAATTAGAGAACTGTTTTGGATTAGTTGGTTCTAACTTGTTTTGATGATTAGATCTCCACTAATATGTTGTTGTCTGAGATCCACTCTATTGGGTCATATTGGGCTCAATATGACCCAATACACTCTTTTGAAATCTAAATGTTTAATATGATATGTAAATATCGGACAAGATTTTATATTCGTGAGATTAATTGAAGTGTGGATTACCTTCGATTTATTAAAAAACAAACTATGACTCAGATTCTAATAAGGATGATTGACGAACTCTTCTAGACCATGGTCATTAGAGGAGAGTGTAATGAAGATTAAACCAATACGAAGAAAAACAAAAAATTTAGTTCCAGCCCAAATTCTTTTATCGTCATATGTGTTAGTTGATGATCGTGGATACGTTTCTAAGTTTGATATTAAGAATCATAAATAGTATTACTATCCGTAAATACGTTAACATTTACTAACTAATTAGTTAAAATTAGAGGTAAAGTAAGGAGCACGATTACATACAAAATTCCGACCTAATCTCAACCACTAGAAACTTAGACCATTCTCCACTACTTCCGAATAACAATTCCGCTTAAGTAAACCAAGTACGCGTCAAGGTTAAGATAGTTGTACAACGCAAACGTTAATTTGAACCCGTCAAGTTAAATATAAGATTAAAATAATAGGTGGGGAAAAAGCTGTTAATTAACATATTAATATAAATCTATCGCTGTTAATTACCGTATTGTGTAAAAAATCTTGTCTTGATGAAGCTTCAATTATTTTAACCAAACTTTGTTTAGGTTTTCCATTCATCTTAATTAAAATATTTTTCTTGATTGATAAACCCTAACTATGGGTAAACTGATGGAATAGACCAGTGAATAAGTTTTATTTATTTAATATAAAAATATAAAACTTAAAGAAAGAAGAGGCAAGCATTCTGGTATTAATTTGACATCATGAAGTCAGGATGATGTAACATAATTCAATCTACTAAGTATACTAATACAATATAACATGATTCAACTAATTAATCATGATTCATGAGTTGCTTTCTCAAGACACGTACGCGAGTGATGTAATTGTAGTAGAGTTACTAAGAAGCTGTTTATACAACAGAGATTTGGTGAAGTGTGTGAGAAGACAAAGAATACATTTACTCCATCTTTCACTCTTGTCTTTAAGTTATGTACCAGTCCTTACAATTCATCTAAAAAAAAACAATCTATATTTGACCGTTTCTTATCCATTAGATACTTCCATTGACTCGTCAACCGACACACTTGAGACTCCAACTCCAACTATATTGACCATTTTTGGTGGGACCTTATATGCTATTTCAATACATATATACACACGATATGGACTTTTCAAAAGTTTGGGCTTTTGGCCCAAAATTGTTGGACATATATAGCAATAGATTTTGGACATATATAGCAATAGATTAAAGGGATTCTAGATTAAAACTGGAATGCTGAATTGACCAGACAAGTATCTTTCGATGGTGATGACTGACGATGGTTACAGAAGTGATTAGATTGAAAGACAGAAGAGTTGATCGGTCTATAATTGTGCTTGTAGACTTTATATATATATTTACCGTAGAGATTCTGCATGCAGATGGATGTGACTTTTGGAAAAAAAATTCACCGATAAATGCATGCCTAGATTAAATGTATGCATTTGTAGTTTTCTTTTTCTCAATATAAAAATTTGATTTCAGAATGTGGCATCTGACCATGTAGCTCAGCATAATAGAGTTTGTGATTTATAAGGTTTTGTTTGTCCAATGACAAAAATAAAATAATATGGTCTTTAGAATTGAAAAAAGCATCATCCAAGGAACAAAAACAACAAGAATTAGGCTAGTATTCAGGACTAGAAAAATGTTAAAAGTTGATTGGGTAAAATATGTTTAAAAATACTAAATAACACCCACCTTCAAATTCTACAAACCAATCACACCATAACCTGTAAAATATCATTGTGGAGTAAATTATACACAACAAGAATTGTGATAGTCATGAGCAAGCCCCTACTTCACCATACGTTGCACATCATGAAGTGAATTACGAAGATAATCCATGTTTAACAGAAGTTATTACGTATTTGTGCAGTTATACAATTATACACCAAGTGCACATTAGAAAGCTAGAGTAGAAAAGAGTAATTAAGTAGCTAGATCTATATATGTATATCATCTAACCGAGACAAACCGTACGGCCCTTAGTCATGGAACTCCGAGAATCTTGCAGGGAGAAGTTGGAGTTGATGTCAGGGAGATGCAACGTAGTAGTGTCCATGGATGAAGAGGAAGGAAAATGATCCTCAAACCATGGGATTGGGAGAGACGTTGTGTTGTTGCAAAGAGTGGTTCGGTCGAAAAAGAGAGAAGAATAATCTTTAGTGAGAGTTGCTTCTTGAGTTTCACATGCTTTCTCTAACATACTCTCCATGTATTTCCCTTGTGCTTCGATCCTTTGATTCACTTGTCTTTCTATTTCTACTTCTTCCTCTATCCTCTTTTGCACTTCCATTTGCATCCTTCACCAACATTACGATTTAATAAGACTTTGAGTATATATAATTATATATGTATGAATCAATTATAGTTAAGAGTTTGGAATTGAAAGCCAACATACTCGTTCATATTTCGACCAATGATCAGTGGACTAGTCGTGAATACAGCATTCCTTCGAAGATCCAACATAGGAGCTGCATGCATGATGTTGATTAACATATATTCATAGCGCAATCATCTCAAAATAACCAATTTGGTATCATCATTCTCGATGCACATATATGTATAAGTTAAGAAGGCTAATGATTTATGACGCACCTCTATTAGTATTCCTAATGTTTAGGGAGTGATTATGATGATTATGCTCCTTGTGAGGTTGCTTTCCAAGCCTGAACTTCTGTAATATAGTTGAAACACATGCACATATATGTTTTAAATCCTATCCTAACCAAGTCGCAAAAAAACTAGAAACAAAACCGATGAAGAATGATATAGGACCTGGAGATGGCTCTTGAGATGATAAAGCGTAAGACCCTTCACACCCATAACTCTCATTATTGTCTTTGGTGTAGCTTCTGATGATATAAATTAAAGTTAATATAGCTCTAATTAAGGTTTATATGTATATAGAGAGAGATTTGTGATGATGAATTAAAACGTACTGTCAGGGCCTCCAAGGTGAGTGACGGCGTCAACGAAGCGTTCATGAAGCTCCGTAGTCCAGCGAAGGCGAGGCTTAGGGTCAGTGGTGAGGACGAGACCTGAGGATGATTCATCTCTCATCTCTTGCCTCGACTGCATCATTCTAAGAATAAACTCCGATCGATGATATGATATTATCAACCCAAGAGAATATTAGTATTTATCAACAAAGATAGGAACACACGACGTCTTACAAATGATAAGTATTATAATATGGAGTGACATTGACATCTTAAGTATGTTATCATATAAAGAAGGGTTTCTCAGAGTTAGTAATTAACAGGATTCTTCCATATGTCAAATTCAACGATAATAAAATTTTTGGTGATATATTTTAAATAATTATAAAAAAAGATAATCATAACTATGTCACAAAATATTTATTATCTATTTGAAATCCTATTACATGAAGGAATTGAATANAAAGATAATCATAACTATATGTCAAAATATTTATTATCTATTTAAAATCCTGTTATATGAAGAAATTTAATCTTATTATATAAAAAAGGGTTTCTCAAAGTTAGTATTTAACATGATTCTTCCACGTGTCAAATCCAACGATCATAAAATTTTTGGTGATATATTTTTTTTAAAAAAAGAAGGTAATCATAACTATGACACAAAATATTTATATCTATTTGAAATCCTATTATATGAAGGAACCGAATCATAACATAAAAACTAATAGTAAATAATTAATTATATGATAACCAGATGATGTCTCGTACCATGCACGAGTTTGATTTTATATGTAAATATATTAAATGGTAATTTATGTATAATTTATACTGATGATCTATGTTGTACACGAAATATATTTTTGATCTCTGTTGATTGAGGTTTTGATGCATTACAATTTTTGTATATAAAATTTTTTAACTCATGTCATTTAAGTTTTTAGACACATATTCAATCTGTTTTTAGATTTTTATTTAATTAAGATTCTTGACCCGTATACATTTAGAGTTTTAAACTCGTATTCATTTAGACTTTTAGTTCCATGTTCATTTAGATTTGTAGACATGTAATTATTTAGGTAAACATGAGTAATTGTTCATTTAGTAATATAAACTTGTATTTAAAAATTATTATAATCTTTAATCTTTAATATATTTTTTAAAAGTTTAATATATTTTAAGTATAGACCTTTGAAATTTAATGTTAGCAAAATTTAGTTTTTGATGTTTTTTTTACTTCATCTCATTACAATTTTTTATTGAGAAATTTTAAAAAATGCCCTTTTTGATATGTTATTTTTCAAAAAATACCTTTTCATGTGTATTTATCTCTCCCAATTTCCAAAGGAAATGATAGATTTTGAAAAAGAGTATGTCAAAAGGGATATTTTTGAAATTTTCTCTTTTTTATTTATTAAATCTGAAATTACATAATTTTATCATTATTGCATATTATCTGTATAATATATAATATCTATTTGTATATAAATACATATTATATTATTATGCGAGGATATAAAACTAAGAAATTCGTATATAAATTACTATTGTTTATTTTATGTGTATTATAAATTATTTTTTTGAATTAAATACAAAAGTTGTCATATAATTTAAAATATAAATGAATCTGTTTGAAACTGATGAAATAAAAATTATATCATTTTCAAACACAAAATCTACTATATAAAAATTAAAATTATACACACATCTTATATAAATTACCAAAATATAGGTCTTTATGCTAAAACAATAGTTTTACTCTTGATAGTTGTACGATATTATGTTTTTATAGAAAAAAAGAACATATGGAATATTGCTATTTTTATTTTGAATTAACTTTGTGTTTGCATATTATATAGGATAAATCCAAGTTAGAAAAGACAATGAATTTCAGTTGGCTTACTTTTTATTTTAAATTAGTTTCAAAAAATTTGAGTTCGTCTAATATTTAAAAATTGATAATAACTAAATAGTCTGATACTCAAAATTTAAAAGAATTTTTGTTTTTAAATATATATGTATATATATGTATATCATCAACAAACTAATAATATTATGTAGATAATCAGTTAAAGAATTTTATCAAATCTTATCAAGAGATAATAATAATGAGTTAAAGAATATTATCAAATCTAATCAAGATATAAAAAAATGTTTTTATTATTATAAATGATATGAATCTATTAACATTATGGTTTTATTATATACAGAGATTATAAACTTTTCTAATCATTATAAAAATATTCAAATAAATAAATTATTAGTAACATACATCAAACCAACGAAAATCAAATCTTAATTAGTTAGAGATTCCTTTTTAAACCAACAAAATCAAATCTTAATTGATTAAAATTTCCTTTTTAACAAACTAAAATTCAGATCTTACTCTTTTTTAAAGTAAGGAAAATTAAATCTTAATTGGTTAAATTTTCCTTTTTAGTTGTATGTTTTTATTGAAATCGAATTAAAATAAATAATTAGTTTTTTAAAATAATCTTATATGAACAAAAAGACAAACTAATTAGTTAATATAAATCGACCAATCAAAACAAATAAAAGGATTTAAAATCTCTATTATATTATTGCAAAGGTACGGAAAATCTTATTGTTACGGTTTTATTATAATAGAGATTTGTTCTATTAGGATTATGAATATTTGTTGTTTAATTTTCCCTACATATAAAGGAGTTGGTTAATTATTAAATTAATTAGGATTAGGAATATTTATTGTTTCATTTTCCCTAAATATAATGGAGTTGGTTAATAATTAATTTGATGTTCTTATTATAATAGAGATAACAAATGAAATATATTTAGTTTAGGATCTTAATCTATCTTAAGAAACTTAGTTAAAACAATTATATCCAACGAAAAAAAGTCAAATCGTGATTCAAAAAATTACCAATCAAATTATGTTTCCATTGTGACCAATCAAATACAACTTATCAAATCAATAAAGATTTACTCTATAAAAAGACAAATTTCTTACTTATAAAATAAATATTATATATAGATAATTATTTATATAGAGATTAATCAGCACTCAGTATGTAATATCTTATTATATAAAGTAAGGTTTATCAAAGTTACTATCTAATTGGATTCTTCCACGTGTGAAATATAACGATCATAAAAATTTTGAAGATATATTAAGAAAAACTAAAAATAAATCTTATTATATAAAGAAGGGTTTCTTGCACATCAGACAAGAGTGTCTGCTTTATAATCAAAAATAAGAAGATACAATAAAGAGCAAGATTTAAAAATAAACATTTCAAGCGCAAGAAAACCCGTGCATCACACGGGTTCTTATCTAGTATATATATGTTTTATGATGAAAATCTCCTCATCTCAATTTTTAATTTTTATAGGTTGAATAACAATGAACACAAAAGCTAAAAACAATACAATTTATTTAACAATCGATCAATTAACCTAAAAACATTTGTATCGTCGTATGGTGGTACATGTTTTAAAGAAGTAGGAAACAAGAATTTTAAGTAAAAACAATGAGCTTATACGAATAAGTTTTCTGTTACTTGATGAAAAATTAATATTTTTTTATATTTGTTTTATTCCTTATCCTATTATATAAAGTTTGGTTTCATAACTTAGTACTAAATCAACGGAATTCATCCACATGTCAAATTCAACAATTCACAATTTTTACAGTATCATATTATATCCTATTATAAAAAGTTAGGTTTCAAAATTGAGTTTTCAAATCTAATGATCCAAACCTTTGCAGTATTATTATATATTTTTGTTTTAAATATTTATATTTATCACTAAAAATAAATCTTTCTTCACAATTCTAACAGAAATAGATATATAAAGTTGAGTTTCAATAGTTAGTAATCAGCGGAATTCTTCCAAATGTCAAATCAAGCGATTTAAAATTTTGTAGTGTCCTATTATATAAAATTGGGTATAATCAATAGTTAGTAATCAACATGATTCTTCCACATGTCAAATTTAATGATTCAAAATTTTTCAGTATCATAATATATAAAGTTGGGTTTCAAATCCTATTATATAAAGTTTGGTTTAAAAAATTAGTAACTAAAGAGATACTTATATATTATCTAAAATATAATACATGTGTATATATATATATATCTTATTTTATTAAATTAGATTTCAAAAATTAGTAATCAACGAGATTATTAAATATTATCTAAAATATAATACGTATATGTGTATATATCAAAAGAATTCATAAAACCCGTGCATCGCACGGGTCCATATGTAGTTAATATATAAAATTATAAATAAAAAGAATCTTATTTTATTATATATATATGTATGCACTAGGGTTTAGGGTTTGAAGTTGTAACCCATGCATGCTTTTTTCTTGTGTAGACACACATTTCTATATAACATAAAATCCAAATTTCTTTATTATATTTGTGGTTTTGTGCAAAACATTTTTGGAAATCCTGATTCAATTTCTCAAATCTCCTATAAAGATAAAATCTATGAATTACAAACATTTTTCTATGGTAACTTTGGTTTCAAAATGTAAATTCACAAAAAGTTCGGATTTGATATTCTCACTCGAAATTTAAAATATTATGTTTTTATATTAGTCAACTTTAAACTTGTTAGATGATGCATAATTACTTTTAGATTAATCGACTCCAGATTTGTTTGGACGATGAAGAGTAGCATAATATTATTTTTTTTCCGTCGAAGAGTAGCATAATATTTGATGAGTTTTCATAATCATATTTGTAAAATTAGTGGAATCCGTCTAGATTATCCTTAATATAAATATGAGAAAACGGTCATATAAATATCGAACTTACATATTTTTGCTATTTTAAACACGAACTTCTTCTCTCTCCAAAAAATAACATACTTTGAGTTGACCACGCCATATTAGGATCATTGTTAGTCAAAATTAACCGACGTTAAACGTCGTTAGCTAAATTAAATGGGTCGTTTGTTTGGCTTAATGAAATAACCAAAACGACAATGTTTTGATAGTACATCAACAAAATGGCATCGTTTTTGATATGAACTAAACCTAACACACAAAATCTTCTCTGCCGTTCTCTCTTTCTCTGCAAATAGAAATAAAAAAACTCTTCCTCGAAATCGACTGAAAATCTGAAATCGAAGACGAGAACGAAGAAAGAGGCGATACGCAGTCCCGTTAGGTACCTAAATATGCTTAAATCGCTAAGTAAAAGCACAATTTGGAGTGAGAATTGGAGTGGAGGGAATGAAGGTCCAAGTCGGGTGAATTCGAGTGAAGAATTAGATAAGGGAAATGAGTCGAATGAGAACGAAATAGAGGAGGAAGAAGAAGCAGAGGATGACAATGATGGAGATGAAGACTATCGTGATGCCGTCGAAGATGTTGTTCCAGTTGAAGAAAACGGAGGTGATGTTTTATCTTCTCACTTTGGTAACATTGCATCTAAAGAGAGTAAAGATGATGATAGCAAAGATAGTGATAGAGAAGATGATGTCTGGAGAGATCATTTTATACCTGAGAGTGGGAGTGATTCATTCGGTGATGAAGAGGGTGATGAAAACCGGAATGGTCACAATTCAGACGATGATAATAATGAAATTCTTAAGCTTGGGATAACATTTGGGTCTGCAGCAGATTTTAAGAATGCTTTGTTCAGGTATTCTTTGAAAACCGGTTATGATGTGAAGCTTTACATTTCAACGAAGAAGAGGTGTGGTGCTATTTGCTCTGATAAGGAGAAACCGTGCAAATGGAGAATATACTACTCTTACGAAAGGAGTAAACACAAGCTGCAGGTTAATGTGTATGAAGGTAAGCATATTTGTACACGTTCTGGGTATACAAAGCTGCTTAAGAGTTTGACAATTGCTGATTTGTACATAGAGAGGCTGCGTGTTGAGCCCAGATTTACAGCGAAAGAGATGGCATCAAAAATACTGAGGATTTACGGTCTTCATGTGAGTGAAGAACAATGTCGAAAAGCAAAGACTAAAGTGAACAAGGCAAAAAGAAAAGAACATGAAGCCCAATTTGCTCGCATATGGGATTATGAGGCTGAGATACTGAAGACTAACCTGGGAAGTATTGTTGACATTGAGACCATTTGGGGTCCAACTCCAGGAGGCTTACAAAGGTTTCATCAGATGTATCTGTGTTTTGCTGCTCCAAGAGAATCTTGGAAGAGATATTGCAGACCTGTTATAGGAGTTGACGGTGCTTTCCTGAAGTAGGATATCAAATGGCAGTTGTTAGCTGCAGTTGGGCGTGATGGTGATAACCGGATTGTGCCTATTGCATGGGCAATCGTCGAGATTGAGAACGATGTAAACTGGGACTGGTTTATACATCACTTGAAGATTGATTTGGGACTTGCGAAGGCAATAACTATGCAATAATATATGACAAACAAAAGGTAAATTTGGCATTACAATTTGCAATATCTCATTCTGATTTTAACTTATATAAGTATTTAACTTACAAGATTGTTGTTGTTGAAGGGTTTGGTGAAAGTAGTCCACAATCAGCTGCCTGAAGCTGAGCATAGAATGTGCTAGACATGTTCTAGGCCACTAGAAACGCGACAATCGTGACATGGAGTTGGAGAGGCTGTACTGGAGAATTTCAAAGAGTTACACAACATGAGACTATCTCGAGAGTTTTGAGGCATTGAGGAAACGTAGTCAAGGAGCTTATGATGCTCTACTCAAACTGCATCCAGAAACATGGTGCCGGGCATTCTTCAGGGAAGGAACTTGCTGCAACGACAATCTTTATAATCTCTGCGAGTCATTCAATCTAACAATTCATGAGGCTAGGACAAAACCAATACTAGATTTATTGGAGGATATTAGGAGACAATGCATGATGAGGACTGCTAAATGGTCATTTATGAGTCAGAAATTAGAGACTAGGTTCACAAAGAGTACTCACAAACAGATAGATTTGGCTATATACAAATCTAGGGATTGTGTGAGATATATTTCAACTGGTGATATGAATAAGATTGACTTACATGGTTATTCTTACCGGGTCGATATGAGGCAGCAAATTTGTGGTTGTTTGAAGTGGCAGTTGAATGGAATACCGTGTGAACATGTTGCAGCTATTATAAGTAAAAACTGAATGTGGAGGATTATGTTTCAGATTTTTTTAGCACTTAGGTTTGGCGAGACACTTATGCAAATGGGATACAACATGTGGAGTGAATGAAGTTGTGCCCTAGGGTGAATTGGTTACCAGTTCTACCACCACCAAACAGAATAGGCAAGGCAGGGAGACCAAGGAAGTATGCAAGGCGTAAAAGTAAGAATAAAGCTACCACAAATGCAACCACGTCGAGGCTGAATAAAAAAAACCGAGTTATGACTTGCTCTAAGTGTAGAGAAGAAGGACACAACAAGAGCAGCTGCAAAGCTACACCAGTTGAGCCTGTTGCTAAATGGCCACGAAGTCGTCCAAGAAAATATCCGGTTTGTACATTAATTACCATTTTCATATTGGTGTTGTGTTGTTCATTTTAAGCACTGTGTTGTTCATTTTAAGCATTATGATTCTAAGCATTGTGTTGTGTTGTTAATTGTAGGTTGAAAGAGATATAGGATCTTCACAAGTTGGTGGATCACAACTTCAAGTCTATGGATCACAAGCTGGATGCTCACAAGAAGGGATGTCTTCTGTCCGTGGATCTCAAGTTCAATGCTAATGTTAATGCTATTTGGTTCATGTTCCTTTTGTCTTGGATATTAACTATTGCAATATTCTGTTTTGTCTTCGATTTTAAGACCTTTTTTCTTCGATTTTAAGACCTTTGTCTTATGATTGTGTCTCTTTCATGTGTAAGACTTTTAAGAAATGTTATGTTTTAAAGACTACATCTATGTTTTAAGATCTTCTGATTGTGTCTCTTTCCCCTGTTTTCTCGAGTTTAACCATTCACATTTCTTAGTTTTGAAGACATTAACATTAGCATTGATCATTAAGCATTTAGGCATCAAATCATTCAGTCTTAAATAAAACGCTTACATCTAAACGAGTCTTAAGATAATTCATTCATGATTACATCTTCAAGATACAATCTCAAAAACATGCCAAAGCAAATCATTCAATCTTAAACAAAAAGAATACAAACGGATTACATCTGTGCAACTACAAACGCAACCAACACAATTACACAAATCACCAATCCACAAACGACTTTCATCACTTGAATGTCAGTTTTGACATCAAGAACATGTCGATGTAACTCATACATCTCATCTCTGTGCTCCCTCAATTCACGTTCAATGTCATGTACTTTTGGTAACAAATCCTCCTCTTCCTCTATCAAAGAATCTTCACTCCATTTAAATACATGATCCTACCAATACACAAAGACAAACAAAATCAAGTTGAACAATAATTTCACAATTGAACAACCAATTCTTCATACACAACACAAACCCAACCCTTGAATTAAAAGATAATACCTTCTTTATACTGTCACAACCATGAAACGGACGTCCTGTGTTGTCTTCCGTGTGCGATGTGTACTTCCTTACACCGCGTCCACACTCACATTGTCTCGAAAATCCACGCTTAGCACTTGATGAACCCATTATACTCTCTGTAAACTTAGTATTCTCACCAAATCAAGCCAAAATCGAAACCAGAATCAATAAAATCGAAGGAATTTTCAATTCACGGAGAAAGAGATAACGAGTAAGAGAGAAAGGAATTGAGGCTTAGTTTTAGGGATTTCAATTTTTTGACAGCTAAAACGCTGAGTTTCATTAAGACAAACAATCCGTTTAATTTAGCTAACGACGTTTAACGTCGGTTAATTTTGACTAACAGTATTCTAACTAATATGGTGTGATCAATTCAAAGTATGTTATTTTTTTGGAGAGAGAAGAAATTCGTGTTTAAAATAGTAAAAATGTGTAAGTTCCGTATTAATTTGACCGTTTTTTCAATATAAATATATATGATAAAAAACCAAATTTACATGTCCTACTCCTTGTATTTTGATGTATTGACGCATGTGGCCTTACGAAATTGCTTTTGATATAGATATATGCACATGCATGGGAATAAGGAACAAAAGCATCTTATTTCTTTTAAATTTTTGTTAAAATCTCGATGTCAAGATTCGTGTGCGTTGTAAGTACTTTCAATAAAGATGACAAGTGGAATAAAGTTAATGTTTAACTTTTAGCTCATCAATTAAGTATGTATGCAAATAGGAATAATGCAGAATTCAAAAAAGAAAAAAGAAAAGAAAAAAAAATGAAGAAAGTATTTGATTTGTTTGCTTAGTTTTCAAGCAGCCTCTTGTCTCCTTTTATAGATGCTTCTTATATTCTTCTACATATGAATCTATTCCCTTTCATGTCACACACCACTCGTGACTCGACTCGACTCGACTCAACTCATCGGGCCAAACCAATATGTGGACTTAAGTCTTAATTCACCCAAAAAAGTAAAGAAATACGAAACGGTGGACGGAATTAAATGAGCCCATTTTAAGACGTAACAAAGCCCAATATATATTAAAGGCCCAATAGTTCTAGGCCCCCAATAATTGGTTGCCTTCTTTCGTCGCCGTGTCCTAACATGACATTTGCAACGTATAGATTACCATTTTTCCTACCCACTCCACTTTCTCTTGCATATTTTATTCATTATAATAACTTAGTTAATAGAGCAGATATATTTTTTGTCTTTTTTATTCATCATCTACGTTTAATAACAAAATCAAATAATTGGTGACGAAAAGAAAAAAATCAAATAATTGGTCATGCATTACGATTTTTGTTGGGCTAATTTTTGAACGAAATAAAATATTGGGACTCTTTGAATTCTTAACATTGATTAAAGGTTTTTCTTAATATCTTATTATTAGTTTCAGTTTAAAAAAAAAGAGAGCAGTAGGAGGACCGTTTGACCAATAGGCAATTGCCATGATCCATCATTCTATACGAAACTTCAACTGTGGGAGTTTCTCTTCTTCTAGATTGAGGAAAGCGAGTTTTAGCCGCCGCCATTGACGACGACCACGACCATTCTTCTTCTTCATCTTCTATCCTTTTGCTCCTTTCTCTATTTCCTTCTCCCCAATTTAATATTTCCTTTCTCCTCACAGAGATCGCTATTTTTCTCAGAGATGAATTCTAATACAGCATCGTCTAGCGCCACCGCTTCCGGCTCGGCAGATTCTTCCGCGGCCCCGAGAAATTCCAAACGACCCAAGTGTATTTCTCCTTCTCCCTCTCCGTCATGTTCCTTTGAGTTTATGCAAAGTTTGTGGCACATAATCTTAAGAATCATTATTCGTTGTGATCTTTGAATTGACTTCAAGATCTCTAGTGGCTTAGTCAAAATCTATTTTTAGGGTTTCTTTTTTCTTCTTTCTAATTTTAGTTTCTCGTTATAAGACTTGCTTTTTATTTGAATTTTTTTAGCTAGGATTCGAGAATACTATAGCTAAAAAGTGATTCTGCTGGGTCATGTTTGATTGCAGATTCAAAATTTACACAGCAGGAGCTTCCAGCTTGCAAGCCAATTCTCACGCCTGGTTGGGTGAGCTTCTTGATATCCCCTGTTGCAAAGTTGCAATCTCGTACTCATTGTTTCAAATTCTTACTAGTTTTTCTTTGGAACGCTTATCAAATTGTCTTATTATATTTCTTTCCGCAGGTGATTTTGACATTTTTGATAATTAGTGTTGTCTTCATCCCCCTTGGAGTTGTTTCTCTCTTTGCTTCTCAGGATGTAAGTGAAAATGATCCATTGCTCTGCTCTTTGTGTGATCTCCCTAACCTAATGGTTCCATATCTCACATTTTTCATCTCGTATGTGTAGGTTGTTGAGATCGTTGATCGGTATGATAATGACTGTATACCTGTGCCTAATAGGGCTAATAAGGTCGCATTCATTCAAGGAGCTGGAGATAAGTCTTGTAATCGGACGCTAAGAGTGAGTTTCATATGCAACAAACACTGTTTCATTCTTTGCCATTGACTTGCCTCTTAAGTCTGAATGTCATATGTCATTTTTCTTATTCCTTGTGTTCTGTTTTCCAGGTGCCTAAGCGTATGAAGCAGCCTGTCTATGTGTATTACGAGCTTGATAACTTTTACCAGAATCACCGAAGGTATTGTTGAGAATTATGTGTTTTTAGATATGGCTTCTCTACATCAATATTACAAAGACAGTAAAATATGCTTACATGTACAATTAGATATGACTTAGATTTCTGGAATAAATTGCGTTGGTGTTGGTGTTGTCGATATTACAGGTATGTGAAAAGCCGAAGTGATTCGCAATTGAGAAGTGTGAAAGATGAGAATCAAATTGACGCATGCAAGCCTGAGGATAATGCTAATGGGCAGCCGATTGTGCCATGTGGTCTAATTGCTTGGAGTCTCTTTAATGACACATACTCTCTATCAAGAAATAACCAGAGAATAGACGTAAACAAGAAAGGAATCGCATGGGACAGTGACAGGGATCACAAGTTTGGGAAAAACGTATTTCCCAAGAACTTTCAGAATGGTAACCTTACCGGTGGTGCCAGATTAAATACAAGTATACCAGTAAGTCTAGAATACCACAGTACAGTTCTTTGATCTGGTCATAGTCTTTGCAAAACACTTGACGACCTGGTCTCTGTCTTTTTTGGTGTATCAGCTGAGTGACCAAGAGGATCTAATCGTGTGGATGAGGACTGCGGCCTTACCAACATTTAGAAAATTATACGGGAAGATAGAGCGTGACCTTGAGGCTGGTGAGATTATAAATGTGATTCTGCAGAACAACTACAATACATACAGTTTCAGTGGGAAGAAGAAGCTTGTTTTGTCAACAACTAGTTGGCTCGGTGGGAAGAATGACTTCCTCGGCATTGCTTACCTCACAGTTGGGGGAATCTGTTTCTTCCTGGCACTTGCATTTATGGTCATGTATCTTGTGAAACCCAGGTACATATCTAACCTTGGCTTCTCTAAATATGCCATATTAAGATAATAACAAAGCAAGTGTGGATAGATGTTGATTTGGTGTGTTTTTTTGCAGGCGACTTGGAGATCCTACCTACTTATCATGGAATAGAACTGGTGGGCGATAAATAGTAAGACTTTGTATATGTAAAGTACATTTATTCGTGATTGTAATTTGATCAAGTGATGATTCTTTTTTATAGATGTGAAATATAATGATGTTTACAGCTAAAAGATGCCTTTCGAGGCTTCGATAAAACAATTGAACCAATGCTTCTTATAATGCTCATTACCTTTATCTTCCGAAAAAGCAATCCCTCGAATCAATGATTGTTTTTTGTATCTTCACTCAAAAGCATTCATTGTAACAGTTAGAAATAGAATAGTATTTGATTCTGAGACTAGAAACACCATTACAGATTCGAGAAAAAAGTGCAGCATTTTGTTTGTTAATGGCTGCAGAACCAATGAGTTAATTAGGCCCAGATAGCGAGCAGAGACATGGAAGCAGCACCTAGGAGGAGAGAAAGATAAGCAGCTAAGTGTAGCCAAAGATTGGATTGCAATCTAGGATTCATGAAATCAGGAGCAAGAAGATCAACAAGTGACATGTAAATCAGAATTCCAGCAGATGCAGCGTTCAACATCCCTTCCACCAGTATTGCCTCTTTGCTTTCTTTCCTGTAACCTAATCCACTTGACATCCCCATCCCTATCCCAATCCCAACAGGTGCCGTCACCGAGAAAAATGTCGCCATTATCACCGTCGATTTTGACTTCATCTCCGCCTATATACAAATAACAAACATACAATCATCATCAATCGACTGACTTTGAATAAGAAAAAGACCTTGCTGATCCAGTAATGTTGACAAAAAGAAAAAAAGAAATTTGTCTAAACTAAACTGGGACATAGTTTTGTGTAAAGAAGAGTGGAAGCGAGCACCAACCAGGGAGATGCAGCCACCAAGGCCAAGACCTTCAAAGAACTGATGAAACGAGAGAGCTGCCATGAGTGGTTTTATGGTGTCTACACTCTGTGAAGCTCCAAGTGATATTCCTATTATAACCGAATGCACAACTATACCAATCTCAAGAACCTGAGACACTATCCGTCTTCTGATCAACTCAGTCGAGCCATGTGCGTGTCCATGACTCGCGTGTGTGTGCACGTGAACATGACCCGCATGCTCTTCTTCATCTTCCCCTACGTTCACTTGTTTGCTCCCATTATTATTACTATAATGTTGCCTTTTATAATAACCCATCGCAAAAGTGTCGATCATAAGAGTCCCCATAGCCGACAACATCGCTACAAAACCCGCAAATGGGAACTTACCAGCTGCTGTGTTCTCGAGACAAGGTGAGTTCAATCTCTCGAAAGCGTCTGGTAAGATATGGACAAAGCCTGTGCAGAGAATCACTCCTGCAGCAAAAGCTTTCACCATGAAGAAAATATCATTCTCCGGCTGTAACGCCGGAAGCTTCTTCCCGATCAACGGTAAACTCACACCAACTGCTCCAGCCACAAGTAACAAAGCGATCGAACCTAGCTTCATCTTAGTCGCTTTCTCTGCTTCTTCTTGAAACACAGAGTCATGATCATCGTGACTTGTGCAATCACTCGACGCACAACACAAATGTAAACATATAACAAATATTACATAAACTCTCAACATATTTGATGAGATCAAACAGCCACTCTCAGACATGGTTTGAAGATATTTTATCGTTCTAAGTTTGTAAGAAAGTAAAGTGTGAAGAGTTACAGAGAAGAAAGAGAAGCTTTATATAGAGAGAAAACGAGAGAGAACCTTCACTTTTAGAGCGAGTGGTCCATAAGTGTTGATAGTAGAACTAGAATCTAAACTACGTAACAGTTGACCACTATTCGTAGAGTTGACCACTATACATATTTCTATGTTTGTCGCACAATAAATAATTAAAATTCTCTTATTACTTATATTGTATAACAACACTAATCTAATACGAAAGGCGGCGAAAGAATTTTCATTGGTTAATACAAGAAGTTCTTCAAGCATCTTAGGTTGTAGTATATGGATGGCTCAAATAAGACGTCCTTTCGAACTCTGCTAATCATTATTTATCTCTTTATACATTACTGAGATACAATAATAAAACTACCACGACCGTTCAAAAATAGGAAATTAAGGAACAACATAGAGACCAACTGTGTTTGGAACATTTCTGGTCATAAACTTACTAAAGACCATTCAATTGAACCGATATTCGATTAGTAAGGTAGGTAGGGAGATTGTCTGTGAATAGACAGTAGTCCTTGTAATTATTATTAGTTGTCAAGGTCTATCTCTTTTCACTTTATCAAAAGCAAAAAGAAAATGTTAGATAAATAGAAAATGTCAAGACTTTTAACCAGAAAGGAAATATGAAGACAGAATGTCGTCATGTTATTGTTTAAAGTTTTCTTTTCGTGAATGAACATCTTTTGAAATTTACATATGAAACTTCAAAAATGAAACAGAAACAATAACAAATACAAGACTTAGAAAGTACTAGGAGTGGACATTAGGTTTCCGTTTGAGTTTTGGTTCGAACTTGCTTGCATTCAATTCTTCGGGACATGGATTTAAGTCGCATTCAACTATCTATGTTAGTTCTAGTTTAATTCGGATCGGATGCAGTTCGGTTTTTTGTATACTCGGTTCGAACATTCAGTTCACAACTTCTGAAACGATCTAGTATAGTTAGTCAGTGTACCACGAATAATAAGTAATTAAGCACATGAAACCATGCATGTATCAGGATTCGTTATAGAAACCACACAGAAGAACTATGCCAAGTCCAGAGAATGTTATAGCCTTCGGTCACAAAAAAGTATTCTAAGATACCTTAGCTTTGCAAATTGAATGTGGAACACTACTTGAAAGAAAAGCATTACACATCTTTTCAAGTGAGCTATAAAACAAACTTTTGGGACGAGGAAGTATAGCTGTCCAAATATTAATGATGTTGAAAAAGACAGATTAGAATAATTGTTAACCTTCCAGCAAATCATAGATGTCTAGAAGTTCACAATGTGATGCGAGTTAAACTTTGTCAAAGAATGTCGTCATTTGTAAGTCTGTGAGCCGTGAGAAGAATGATTTTTATTTGATTTTTTCGTATTCTTTTGGCTGCAAAACATCACAAGGTGGGATTGGTCGAGTTGGAAATGCTGCTCCGATTATGCCACGTATTTCAAAACAAATATCATCAACTGATCGAGTGCGATTGTTACAAGAACCTAACCATATGAATTTCGTCGTCTTTGCATATTTTGTTAAACATTCAAGATGACATATGCGGAAATCGATAGTAAATATCAAAATTTGATCACGCTTGACTATAAACATTTTTAATCTAAAATTTGACTTTTTCCTTGTTCGATGATAATAATTTGACTTTCTAGAATCATCTTAGAGAAGTTTTAGATTCTTTAGGGCCTGATTTGAGTTACTTTTGTTTTTCTGCTTTGGAAAGCAAAAATCTTTGTAAAACATTGAAATTAAACCAATTATATTATTGTCAAAAAAAAAAAAACCCAATCATATGTTAGAATAAAAGATAAACTAGAGTACCATGCAAATATTTTTGCTTTTTAAAGCAATAAAACAAAGCAATTCTCAACAAACTCTCCCGATCTGCAATTGTTTTCGTTTGGTTGCTTTGAAAAGCAAAAATCTTTGCATGATACTCTAGTTTGTTTTTAATTCTAAATTTTGATTGGTTTAATTTCAGTCTCTAACAAAGATTTTTGCTTTCCAAAGCTGAAAAACGAAAACAATTCCAATTAGACCCTTAGTATGTTTGAAAAGTCAGGAACGATAAGATATAGATAAAGATCCAAAGAAGATTAATATAAAGTGGAGGAAGTAGCGAACACTTGGTTTAAGGCTCATGATACTCATTCTGGCGGCATATCCTTAGGACGTGTAAGTCACGATGTTCTGACTGATATTTTTATCAAACATCTTTTGGTTTTAACTATTCTTATCGGCTATAGGTGTTTTGTGGATGAATCTTGGAATAATTGTTAGTATTTCTCAGGAATAGTAGGTTAGTACTGTTTCCCTGATGGTCCATGAGGTATCAACATGGGTGTACGAGGAATCGAGTTTTTCAGCTTTTCATTTTGATTTGAGGCCCTTTCGTGGGCAATGTTGTATCTTTATACTTAAGGTGTCCATGAGACAACCTTTGCGACAGATTGTGCGGTGATGGTAAGATGGTGGGGAATGCATTAGATTGGCTAGCTTTCTCTTCATATCTTGAGGTTTTTTCTCGACTTCAGAGTCTTATTTTTTTCTTTTGATTCCTAAAGGTTTATACTACAAAACAGATTTTTAACCAGCAATATTAGAGGGCTTTCAAAACATCTCACTTTTGTAGATGGTGTACCCACACATCTGCATGCTCTTTTCTAATATAAAGGGTTTGATTGGTAGAGCATAATAGGGGGCTTAATGCTCTAAAAATCTACTCAACTTTATTTTAGCTAAGCATAAAAGAGAGCATAGAGAGCTTCATAATGCTTAATAGCTCAATACTCCTAAGAGAAGGTTTTCCCAAACATAGAGCATTAAACATAATTGAAATATAATTTTACCCTTATTAATTTGATTAAAAATCTGCAAATAATACTAAAAATAAATTATGATATCTAATTATGTAATTTTAAATCTATTTACTTACCACTATGCCAATCACATATCATAAACTTAATATTAAAATTCTATAGCCTCTTATAGTCTCTCTTCTATGCTCATGCTCTTTCCTGTCAGAGTTCTATGCTTTACCAATCATGGCTAAAGTGAATTGAGAAAAAAAA
This sequence comes from Lepidium africanum, assembly GCA_900406405.1. Classification (NCBI taxonomy): domain Eukaryota; kingdom Viridiplantae; phylum Streptophyta; class Magnoliopsida; order Brassicales; family Brassicaceae; genus Lepidium; species Lepidium africanum. The sequence continues at coordinate 11,490 of OVAX01000067.1, read as the reverse complement.
ATCATATTCAAAAGAATTTAAGGATGTTTATTTTTTATTTTGTCAACATTGGGGCACAACTAGCCGGTCCATTAGCCAAATTCCTGTATAATGCAGACAGCAGAACTCGATCCCTGGATGTGCAAGTGCGCCTGCCTTTAGTGGATTTACCACATGCCACTAGGTTAAAAGCCACTTGCAAGGATGTTTACTTTTTAACCTATATAAAAAACAGATAGATATTAAAAGAATTTAAATATAGAAAAATCTTAAATATGACTTTATAAATTAATTACAAAATTATTTAAAAAATTTATTTCATTTAGATTTATTTTAATTGCGGGTATATTAATGTATCTTAGACTATTTACAATGGACTAATTGAATGAAATATTCAACAGTTGAATGATTGCAATAAAGCTCTTGAAAAAAATAAAAATGACATGGCATTTCAATTAGTTGAATTAATTCAACATGTTGAACCACAAATATAAAATAAAAGTGGAGTAGATTGGTTTGATGTGTGGAGAGGAGAGAATGTGAAATAGGACAAGTGTCCAATTTTAATTTGTTTATCTCATTCTTAAATTTCTTTATATATCCAAAATTTATGAATTATAGTAATTTTGTTTATTAATAAAATTAAAAAGCTAGTTTGAATCATATGTAAGTGAAGCGATTTTTCTCTCCTAGACACAATTACCAAGAGAGTTTTACCATCACTGATTTTTACTTCTTGTGATAATTTTTTCAAAATAACAAATGGTTTTATCCTCCCAACTACCTGATTTTTAGTTGTTTTTGGAAATTCTCTTTGTTTCTTTGCGGTAAACCATGGTTTCCGATATGGGAATTAGTAAGGGACTGACCACACTTTTGGGAACAAAGCCCATCTCTGCAGATCTGTTATTTACTTAGGTTATGAAGCCTCTTCCAAGCTGCTAAATCTCGCTTAAGAGCTGTGAAAATTTCTTTTGAATTTTCTCACCTTTTTGTGTGAAGTTCTATTTTTTCATCTCTCACCAGCTGTGTGAAGGGTTTCTCTTTGGGTTCTATAGCTAGCCAGTAACCTCTTCCTACTCAGTTAAGCAAGTCATCTGTTTTGTGTTCATCTAGCGTTTGACTCCAAATATAGAAGAATGACAAACTAGCTGACTGCAGCTGAAAAAGGTAAATGTATCATGAGAACATCTGAACCTACTCAGACTGGAAGGGTCAAGCTGAATCTACATGAAAACACACCGCCAAGCCAATACTCTCTTACACTCATTGGACGAGTTACGAACCCTAAGGCTCAAAGAATTTGGTCCAATATTCCTTTCTTAGCAGAGCACTGGAACCTCTCAAGAAGACTAGTTAGAGCAGAGCTAGGACATCGACTGTTTCAGTTTCAATTTGCCAATGAAGAAGACATCCATACGGTTCTCTCAAACCAACCTTACTACTTTGCTAATGGATGCTCATTTTCCAGAGATGGGAGCCTACAATCTCCAGCTCTTTCCCATCACAAATCCCCTTTTGATCAAGATTCAAGGGCTTCCCCTGCATATATGGACAAAAAACATTGTTAGAAGCATAGGAAATGATATTGGATATGTTGAGTCAGTGGACACAACTTCTCTCTCGGTCAAAATGAGAGTTCAGATAAATGGACTTCTACCTATAATAACAAAATTAGTGCTGGGGTTTCCCTTAGGAGAAGAAGTGACAGTTAGCCTTGTCTATGAGAAGCTTGGAAACTATTGTTACGAATGTCTTAGTCTCTGCCATGACATGTTTGACTGCCTAGAGAAAAGAAACTCAAGGCGTAAGGGAACTAGAGACTAAAGTTACTATGTTCCCTAAAGAGAGACAATATAATACTCTGATTCCTCAGCCAGGCTTGAGAGAACAACTCTGAACCAAAGAACTTCTCACCATGATGAACAAAGAACAAATAGAAGAAGCTCCACATACCTATCAAGAAGGTACAATCCATATAACAGAGAAAATGCTTACAGATCTTAGAGAGAAAAAGAGCACTGGACTTGGAGAAAACAGGAAAAACTACAGGAGACCATTAGCGATTTGACCAACCAAACAGGGAGACCACTCCATCTGCAAAGTCGCCCTTGAATGATAATGACTTATGATATGAATTGATAGCAAAATCCAGAAGCAAAGAAAAAATAAACTAGGATCAGCAAATCCAGATAAGAGCTGATGACTTGGATTATGCAAGAACTGACCTCCATAATGTGATGGTCCAATATGCAGTTAGTGCTGACCCCAAGGAAAGAAAACTGTGCAAAATTTGATGTCTACAAGCCCAAGATTCTGGGGAATTCGAACAATCAGTTATGGATCTTGGTGCTGCTAATGCACGCAGAATAGAACAAGCTAATACCCAGGTTCATTGATCCATGAGCCAGAAAGAATCTCGGTAACATAAAGACTCGGCCTTCTCCCTAAGGAAGGATCCATTATCCAACTACCTCATGAGGTACCAAAATCGGGAGTGACTCAAAGAAGGCATGGCAAACCACCATCCAAAAAAGAGAAAATCCAAGCAAGACCACACTTCTTACCTGGTGTAAGCTCAAAGAAGAGACTGGCCCTCCAAATCCAGAATTCACCTCGGATTACATCAAGAACAAAAACATCAGTGGATAATACATAATTTTATGAGAAACAAGCACCATCAACTCAACCTAGCAGCTCAGAAGTGTATAATTCCCCAGCCAAAGTTGTTGGAGGTGGATCCAAGATCCTACTTCGGTCCACGAGAAATAATGGGTAAATATTATAAGTCATGAACTTGGTAGGATTATCGAAGTGCCAACTCGGATATCTTTGATCTTCTCAGAAGAATTACTTCTCGAAAGCGCGTTAAGCTTGAAGGAACTCGGACGACATGTCATCAAACAAAGAAATGAAAATTTTTCTATTCCGACATGGAAAATTTCCGGAAATCTAGCTAGGATGTTTTAGATAAGATCATATCTTAATAATTGTAATATTTCCTTTTTGTAAACTAATTTGTAACCACCTCTATGATCTATAAATAGAGGAGCAGATCCTTCAAACCGGGGATCGGCAAGAAGCTAATAAACCCTATTCGGTAATCATCTTTATTTGGCAATATACTTCATCCCTACAAATTCTCAAGAGTCTTTACCCTTTCTTCCCTCTTTAATCAGAATTTTGGATTTATTACCTTTGTACTAGATCCAGTTCGAACAGTTGGTGCCATCTGTGTGGAAGACATCGAAGGACTTCTTTACACAGGGGAAAAGAGTACACACCAAGAACGGATGGCTAAAGACAAAGTTACCATCAACTCACCAGAAAGGAGGGATCCTAGCCTCCAAGAACACACAGATCCGACTCTCGGATCACCTTTGAACTCTATTCAAACTTGGGAGGAGAATCGAGAAGAATCTCGAGAAGTTACTGTTCTCCCTGGTCTACCTGAAGGGCCACCATCGATCGAACTTGGTGCGCAACTTGATAGCGCAATATGAAGCTTATGACCGAAGAAACACAGAGATATTCGATAGAATTGAGTCTCGGATGAACAAAGGTAATCTCCCGTCTTCACAAACCAACATGCCACATGGAGAAGTATTGGCCAGTGTGTAGAGGAACCTATTCGGAGGAATGCTGAGTCTGCAACCAACTAACATCTTGAGACCGGGACCAACGCAGAAAATGCCAGGACAACATGTGCCGACAACCCTGGACGCGGCAATCGTATTCTGAATGATAGAAGACATGAGGTCTCAATTCCATCAAGCTACCAGCTCGATACCCAAGATTGGGCGAATTCTGACTCATGCTCGAAACTCGCCATTCGCGCCAAGACTAAAAAAGGTCTCGGTAAATTGAGGACCAAGATTAAGATGTCCTTTATATGACGGGACAACTGACCCAATAGAGTTCATGAGCACCTTCAACGTCATGATGAACAAAACAAATTACAATCCCGACCAAGAGGATGCCGCTTACTGTCAACTCTTTGCCAAGAACCTAACTGGCGATGCTTTGGTATGGTTCACCAAATTACCTATTGGATCGATCGAGAGCTTCAATAACCTCGCCGAGTTGCTTATGAAGCAATACGCTCTATTTATCAACCAAGACACCTTTACAGCGGAGTTAAAGTCCTTAAAGCAAGGATTTGACGAGTCTCTAAAGTCGTATCTCGGACGCTTCAAGAAAATCCTGACTAAAGCTAAAGTCAGCGACGACATGGCCATTGAGGATCTACGAAATGGAATGGTTACAGACAAGGCCTTAAGGAAAGATCTTTTCGTGAACCGGCTCAGTACGATCTCGGATGCCCTTTGCTGAGCAGCAAGGCATGCAAATTTAGTGGAGGAAACGCAGATCATCGCCAAAACTCAGAAAACTTAGTGAGACTCAGGAGTAAAGGAGTCAAAAGAGGAATATCATGAGGCGAGACATTATAATTACAGAGGAAAAGCAATCTCAGCCATAACTTTTCAAGTCGGTGAAACTAATAACTCAGTTCGTAAGAAGCCGTTCAACAACACTTACAACCGAAGCGAGTATTGTGTATTCCACAATAGAACCGATCATTATACTTCAAAGTGTAAGCAGCAACAAGAGTTACTTGCCGAAAAGTTCAGCAAAGGTGAGTTAAGCGTCTCGGAAGAAGAAACTCAAAAGTTTAAAGCGCAAAAACGGAAAGAAGCCGAGTTGCGAGAAGCAGCTTACAAAGCGGCGAATCAAAACGGAAACGCCAAAGAAAAATCTAAACGGCAGAAACAAGACGAAGAGACCAACGAGCAAGGGTCTCCACGAGTGGAAGTCAACGTAATCATGAGATGATTACAGTTTTGTGACGACACTATAAGATCGATCAAGAAACACAAACGAAAGGTTGTAGCAGCGGTCAACCTCGAACTAGTCGATGTGAATTTTGGAACGGTGGATTCAAAAGTAATATTCACCGCCATGGATATCGAAGGAGTAAGCTTCCCACATAACAACCCGCTAGTCATAAAATTACGAGTAGCCGACTGTGACGTATCTTGAATTCTCATTGATACTGGAAGTTCTATGGATTTAATCTTTAAAGAGACATTTGACAAAATGGCGTTACCAGACGTTTGACTCAAACCGGTTGAAAGAACACTAACTGCGTTTGATGGAAGTACAATCAATGCAATCAGAATGGTCAAGTTAGCGATCCGAGTTGATGGAATTACGAGGTGGATCAAGTTCTTAGTAGTGGATAAACCGCCAATCTACAATATAATCCTAGGAATGCCATGGATTCACGCGATGAAAGTGATCCCGTCAAGTTACCATCAGTGCGTAAAGATCCTGACGGATAAAGGACTTTACACGCTTCGAGGAGATCAAAAGATATCTTAGACTTGCTTTATCGCCGAGTTAAAGTTACGAAATAAGTCATGCATGATCACAACGTCTGTGAGAAGTAAAGCATTGTCATAACCTCCCGTTCCTGAGTAACCAGATTAATCAACTGTTGACCTCATCAACATTGACTTGAAAAACTCATCTAAATGCGTAAGCATTGGAGTCAACTTGAGTAAACCAATCCGAGACAAATTGATCCAATTCGTGGAGAAAAACATGAAAACATTCGCATGGACGGGCAAAGATATGCCTGGAATCAATCCAAAGATTGCAAGTCACCAGTTGAATATCGATCCGACATACAAACTAATCAAGCAAAAAAGGAGAAAGCTAGGGCCGGAAAGGACAAAAACCATAATTGACGAGGTCAAAAAGTTGACCGACGCTGGGTCCATCGTCGAAGTTCAATACCCGGAGTGGTTAGTTGACCTGGTTGTTGTCTTCAAGAAAAATGGGAAGTGGCGAGTCTGTGTGGATTTTACCGACCTGAACAAAGCTTGTCTGAAGGATAGTTTCCCATTACCAAACATCGACCGAATTGTCGAAGCAACAGCTGGAAACGAACTTCTTTCGTTCATGGACGCTTTCTCAGATATAATCAAATTTAAATGCATCCCGACAACATGGAGAAAACTTCGTTCATCACGGAGAGAGGAACTTATTGCTATAAAGTCATGTCGTTCGGTCTGAAGAATGCCGGAGCAACTTACCAGCGCCGAGTCAATAAGATGTTTGCTGACCAACTAGGGCAAACAATGGAAGTATACATAGATAATATGTTAGTCAAGTCACTAAAAGCAGAAGATCATGTTGACCACTTAGCACATTGCTTTCAAACTCTTAATGAGTATCAGATGAAGCTCAATCTGGCAAAGTGCACCTTTGGAGTAACCTCGGGAGAATTCCTTGGCTGTATAGTCACTCAAAGAGGAATTGAAGCGAATCCCAAACAGATTAAGGCAATCCAATAGTTGCTTTTTCTGAAGAACAAATGGGAAGTCTAAAGGCTAACCGGCCAGATTGCTGCATTAAACCGATTCATCTCACGCTCAACAGATAAATATCTTCCGTTCTATAATTTATTATATGGGAACAAAGAAGTCAAGTAGGATGAAGAGTGCGAAAACACTTTTTTCGAGTTAAAAGTGTACCTTTTGACTCCACTAATCATTGCAAACCCCAAAGATGGAGAACCACTATACTTATATATTGCGGTCTCAACGTCGGCAGTAAGTAGCGTACTTGTTCGAGACGACAGAGGAACACATCACCTAATCTTCTACACCAGCAAGTCCTTTGACAGAGTTGAATCAAGATATCCGACTATAGAGAAACTTGCACTAGTGGTTGTAACCTCGGCACGAAAGTTACAAGCTTATTTCCAGTCTCACACCATCATAGTGTTGAGAAATCATCCGCTACGAACAATACTGCATAGTCCAAACCAATCCGGAAGGTTTACTAGATGAGCTATTGAGTTAACTGAATACAATATCAAATTCAAAGGAAGAACAAGCGCAAAATCCCAAGTACTAGTTGACTTCCTAATCAAATTGTCTCCCGACTTGGAACCTTTAGAGTCGGATAATGTCCTTCGAACTTGGAAAATTTACGTTGACGGATCATCATCTCAACACGGCTTTGGAGTTGGAATCTGACTAGAAAGCCCGACTGGTGAGGTCCTTGAGCAATTTTTTCGATTTACATTCCCAGCGTCAAACAATGAAGCCGAATACGAAGCGTTGATCACAGGGATCAGGCTAGCCAAAGTAATCGGAGCAATTGAAGTAGAGTGTTATTACGACTCTCAGTTAGTGGTCAACCAAGTAAATGGAGGTTATGATACGAAGAAAGACCGAATGGTTACTTATCTCAAAGTTGTCAAGGAGTTGACAAAAGATCTAAAATTCAAAGTTAACAAAATTTCTCGATCTGAAAATACTTTGACCGATGCCTTGGCATCTTTAGCATCTACAATGGATCCTGTTCATAGGCGAATTATACCAGTTAAAAGTATAGATAGACCAAGTATAAGTATACCAAAAGGAGACCTCAAACTCATATCAGCAATTGCCGACAATGCAGGCAATTCTGACATCGAGATGCCAGATGTCGAGCAACCCAATTTACAGAAGGTTGATTGGAGAGATGAGATTCTTGCATACATTATGGATGGAGAAACTCCAGAAGACAGATGGTAGCTCACCGACTCAAGGCTAAATGTGCTTTCGATGCCCAAGTTGATGGAAAGTTGTATTGGCAAAGCACAAATGGAATTCTCTTTATTTGCATCCACGGTGACGAGAGCAACGAAATCATAAAGAGAACAAATAATGGAGCCGATGGAAATCACAATAGTTTAAGGTCACTTGTGCATAAAATCCAAACTCTCTGGTACTATTGGCTAACCATGGCAAATGATTGCACACAATATGCAGCTAAGTGTTACTGGCGTCAGGGACATGGACACATCATACATGCTCCGACTAAAGTGCTGACTTCGGCAATCATATCATATCCATTTATGCAATGGGCAATGGATATAGTCGGACAATTGCCTTCATCTCGGCAAAAACATTTCATCCTTGTCATGATAGATTACTTTTTAAAATGGGTTGAAGCAGAGGCTTACTCTCACATTAAGGATATAGACGTAGTCAAGTTTGTATGGAAGAACATCATCTGCCGACATGGGCTACCTTATGAGATTGTGATAGACAACAGATCTCAATTCATCTCAGCAAAGTTCACTAACTTTTGCTCTCGATAAAACATCCGAGTAAGCAAACTAAGGGAAACGGACAAGCGGAGGTGACAAACAAGCAATACTAGATGGAATCAAGAAAAAGCTTGCGGATAAGAAAGTGAATTGGGCTTCTAAATTAGATGGTGTATTATGGTCACATCGGACAACATCGAGATGCTCAACAAGACGAACTCCTTTTTCGTTCTCTCATGGAATGGAAGCAATAGCTCCAACCGAAGTAACAGTCTAAACTTTGCGTCGAGAACGGTTTCCCAAAAAGAAAAGCTCAAATAACAAAGCAATGAACTCTAGTATTGACGACTTGGAAGAAGAACATGACGACGCACTTCTCGGAGTACAAAACTATCAACAACAAGCCGCAAAATACTACAACAGGAAGGTTCGAGGACGACACTTCGTAGTAAGATACCTGGTACTCCAACAAGTATTCAAGAACACGGCTGAACTTAATGCTGGAAAACTCGACACCAACTAGGAAGGGCCGTACATTATTTACAAAGTCGTAAAACCAGGAGTTTACGAGATCGCAACTATGGAAAGAGAAATGATTTCATGAAGTTGGAATTCCATCAACTTGAAGCGATACTACTATTAAAGATACGCCAACTCGGCGACTTAGATGCATTACTTGGTGCATCTCTATATACTTAATTATTTAATCAGTTTTATGTTTTGGCTTGATCCCTTCGGGGTACATAGGTAGCCTTCGGGTGCAGCTAAAACTAAATAAAAATTTTATAAGTTACCTCCTCGGGTTCGGCAAAAAAAAAAAAAAAATAACGGGTTACACCCTAGTTCCCATAAAGACGAGATCAAATTCTCGCAGAAGACAAAACACTAGCTTCATATAGAAAAACGAGATATATTCCCGCAAAGACAAAGTATAGCTTTGAAAAAGTTTACCATATTTTCCTATAGAATAGACTGAAATCAAATCATCATATCAAAAGCTGAGTCTTAAAATCTCGCCAAATAGAAACTCGCAAAACTATCTTACAAAATCTTTGGTAAAGGTAGATATACTCTCATTTAAAAGCCGAGTCCTAAAATCTCACCGAGTCCCTAAAATCTTGCTCAAATTTAAGCCGAGTCCTAAATTTTTCCGAGTCCATAAAATCTCGCTCGTATTTAGCCGAGTCTTAAATCTCGCACAATCTAAGCTGAGTACTTAAAATCTCGCTTGAAATATAAACCTCGCACAAATGTAAGCTGAGCCAATTTAACTCTGTCAAAACCAAAGATCCCATTTATAATCAATTAAGTCTTGATACCTCGTCAAATGAAACTTCGAAACCTTTAAACAAAAATATACCATACATTCAAAAAATTCAAGGGCAATGTTTTTACAAATTTTCCATGAAAGGGAAAACATGTGTTCTTAAAATAAAAAAAGGAGAAGAAAAACTATGCACTAATCTCGGCCGGCTCAACTTCAACATTTCCCTTCTCAACCGAGTCTTCTTTGTCGGTAACCTTTGAAGAAAATAATATCTCTATTTGAGCCATGCGAGTCGATACCTCAAATTGGAACATATACAATTTCGAAATCCTTTATACTAACCTTTGGGCAATCCTCAGTCCCAGGAGCAGCCACCTCATTCGGATCCGGCTTGAGCGCAAGCACCTCGTTCCAAGCAAGATCAGCTTCCTCCAAACTGGAAGACTCACCAAACTCGAAAGGCGGCATGACCAGGTCATCTGGGAGCAGAACTTTAATGACCTCTTTCTCAACAAGTGCCTTAGTCGAGGCAAGGACGGAGGACCTAAACGAGATAATGTCAGCGTCAATCAGGGTCTTCTTTTTTAGAAGGCACTGCAAGAGGTGGTCGTAGCCGCACATTTGAGCATAACTCAGGTAGGCATTCAAACTCGAATCAAGATCACTAAACCGATCCGAGATCCTTTTGAGACGCTCAGACAAGGAGCTTGAAACAAAAATCCGTCAGTACCTTAAGCATATATAAGCTAAAAATATTTAGTCTTACCTTTGAAAGCGCTTAAGCCATCTTGGAGAGACGAGACCGTAACTTTGTGTTTCTTTGTCGCCCTAAAAGCAGCATCTCTAATCTTGGTAGTCGACTGTGTAGCATCCTTAAGAGAAAATCTCTTTCTCATATCCAAGAGATTTCAAGCGCTCTGCTTCTAACTCGGACGTCACCCGAGTTAAATTACTCTATGTTACTGATATACTACGTTTTTATCAGTTTTTAACTCTTGTATTCCATGGTTTTCTTGAGTCAAAGTATGTGTTTTAGAGTCTTTTAGTCTGTTTTGGAGTCTTTTCAGGTCATAGGATATATTTGGAGATGATGAGGTGTTCTGAATGAAAACGAGCATAAGGAATACAGAATCCTGCAGAAACATCGGAAGTTTGGCTTCCTTTGAAAGACTTCCCACCGTTTGATCGAGCTGAAACTTTGACACAAGATAGCCACATGAGTTAGCTTTCAGTTGGAGGTGGTTTGAGGGCAATCAGACAAACAGTTAGGAAGATATGACGATTTTACTAAAGATATGTCATTGTGGCCGAGAACAGACGCCACCAGAAGATGCACTCAACCTGATGATCGACTTGCTATATCATGATCGACCATTCTACCCCTTGATCGATCGATCAACTCTTTGATCGACCGATCATCGAAGTTTCACGAAAAATACCAGAGTTTCCTTATTTTGTACTAGACACGTTTTTAGCCTATTTAAATAGGTTTCTGAGAACTTTAGATAATCAATCATTACTTTTCAATAGCCGCTTTTGTTTGTAACCCTGGGGAGAAGATTTCATCCTCCAAAACTCTTTGGAGAAGATTTTTGAACTCTTTTCTATTTCAAATCAGTTTATTATTATTTTTATATTCTTCTTCTTTGTTTGCTTATTTTCTATTATGTCTGAGTAGTTTCTTATCAGGTTTAGAGTTTTCTAGAGATTTAGGGATTCAATGAATTAGGAACAAATAAGGCTTATTCTTGTGTGTTCTCAATCTATTATTGTGTTAATGCTTAAGTTAGAAGTAGCTAGCTAGCTTATGAACCTAGATTTCTTACCATTCCAAAAGCTTGTGAAGAATCAGACCCACTTTAGATGAGCAATCAATCCATAGCCGTGAAAGTTGATGTCAGTGTTGTTTGTGGATATTAGAACCTGTTCCGTAAAGCCTATTGGCTTCTCTAGGACCAACGACAGTTATGATACTTTCTAGGTTGCTAAATAGGGTAATAGGTGTCACGATAGTGGGCTTGTTAGACTTTTATGTTCTAGTAGAGAATTGCTTGAATGAATGCCTTGAATAGTTTCCTTTGTTCGAATTCCCTGATTTCCCGATGAATTCCCTGAACTTGGTATTTTAAGCTATTAG